>CAUYQG010254195.1:0-10944 GCA_963574415.1 Tarsius wallacei
AGCCGGGCTTGGTGGCTCAGCCTGTAATCCTGCGCCTTTGGGAGGCTGAGGTGAGTGGATTGCCTGAGCCCGCGGGTTCGAGACCCGCCTGGGCAAGCGAGACCTCATCTCTACAATAAATCAGAAAAAAAAAAAAAATTAGCTGGGCGCGGTAGCGCACGCCTGTAGTTCCAGCTACTCAGAAGGCTGAGGTGGAAGGATCGCCGGAGCCCAGCAGGTCGAGGCTGCGGTGGCCGGGAGCAGCCACTGCACTCCAGTCTGGGCAACAGAGTGAGACTCCAACTCAAAAAAAAAAAAAAAAAAATAGAACTACCATATAATCCAGCAATCTCTCTTCTAGGCATATCCCCAAAGGAGAGGAAATCACCACCTTGTAAAGATAGCTGCACTCTCATGTTTATTGCAGCATTATTCATAATAGCCAAGATATGGAAACCCAAGTGCCCATCAATGGACAAATAAAATTTTAAAGTATGTGAATATATTTGACTATTAATCAATTTATTATTCAACCTTAAAAAACAAGAAGCTCTCATCATTTGATACATTATGGATGGACCTGGAAGATTGAAGGTACCAAGTGAAATAAGTCAGACATAGAAAGACAAATATTGCATGATCTCATTTATATGTGTAATCTAAAATAAAAAAAGGTCAGATATACAGAGATAGAAAATAAAACAGTGTTACCAGAGGTGAGGTGGAGGGGAGAAAATGGGGGAGTGTAGATCAAAAGATACAAAGTAGCAGAAATGTAGAATAAACAAGTCTACAGATCTAGTGTACAATACAAAGACTATAGTTAACAAAATTGTACTAAGAATTTTTATAAAATAAGCAGATTTACTGCAAAAAATGTAACTATGTAAGATGATAGATGTTAATTTGCTTCACTACAGTAACAATTTTACTATCTATATATATCCCATATATCATGTTGTGAATCTTAAGCATAAATAATAACCTTGTTGTTTTTTTAAAGCTAAGGGATGGTTCCATGATTTTTGCTATTGTGAATAGCGTGGCAATAAACATGCATGTGCAGTTGTCTTTTTGGTAGAGTTATTTATGTTCCTCCAGGTATATCCCAGGAGAGGGATTGCTGGATTGTATGGGAGACCAATTTTTAGTTCTTTTCAAAATTTCCACACTGCTTTCCACAGAGGTTGAACTAACTTACATTCCCACCAACAGTGTAGAAGTTTTCCCTTTTCTCTGCAACTGCTTTATGACAAATGGGCTATTAGTCTTTTCTCTGTACCTGTTTTTTTAAACTTATTAATGATAATCATCCTTACTAGAGTTAGGTGATATCTCATTGTAGTTTTGATTTGCATTTCTTTGATGATTAGTGAGGCTGAACATTTTTTCATGTCTGTTGACTTCCCATCAAAAGTAGACCGGATAAAAAATGTGGTACATATACACAATGGAATATTATGCAGCCATAAAGAAGAACAAAATCATGGCTTTTGCAGCAACTTGGATGCAGTTGGAGACCATCATACTAAGTGAACTATCACAGAAACAAAGAACTGAATACTACATGTTCTCTCTCATGAGTGGGCCCTGAACACTAGTCACGTTAGCACAGAAGTGAGATCATCAGTTGCTGGACTTTGCTAGGGAAGGGAAGGAGGGAGGAGGGTGGAAGACGTTTGAAGCACAAAGCGTACTTGATAAACTACCAGGGGAGTGACAGCCACCTGGAAGCCTAAACTTCACCTGTGTTCAACCTACTTATGTAGTAAATCCTCATTTGTATCCTACAACTCTATAATAAATTAATAAGTTATTAAAAAGAAAAATAAAAACATGAGGGAGTTTTCACTACTAGATCTGCCTTACAATAAATGCTAAAAGGAGTTTTTTGAATTGAAATAAAAGGACACTGAAATAACAACAGGAAAACACATGAAAGTATCAATTTCACTAGTAAAGATAAAATTAAAGTTAAGTTCAGAATACTCTGATACTGTCATAGTAGTGTGTAAGTCACTTCTAATTCTAGTTTAAAAGTTAAAGAAAAAGTATTAAAAATAACTATACTGTACTCAACTATACTACAACAGTGTCTGAATGGATACACAATAGCAAAAGTTGTAAATTGTGACATTAATAGTATAAAACGTGTGTGGCAGGAGAAGTAAAAGTGTAGGATTTTTGTATGCAATTGAAGTTAAGTTGTTATCAACTTAAATTAAAATATTATAACTGTATTTTATGACAAAGAAAAAACCTCTAGTAAATACACAAAAGACAAAAGTAATCAAAACATATCACTGTAAATATTCAAGAAACCACAAAAAAGATAAGATTGGAAGAAAGAAATGAAAGAACTACAAAATGGTCAGTAAGAAATTAACAAAATGGCAGTAGTAAGTTCTGATCTATCACAATTACTTTAAGTGAAAATGTATTAATTCTCCACTCAAAAGATACAGAGTAGCTGAATGGACTAAAAACAAACAACAACAACAACAAAAATCAAGATCCAACAATGTGGTGCCTGACAGAGACTCACTTTACCCATAAGGGCACACAAAGATTGAAGGTGAGAGACAGAAAAAGTTATTCCATGCAAATGGTAACCAAAAAAGAGCAGAGATGACCATATTTATACCGGACAGAATAGACGTTCAGTCAAAATCTTTCACAAGAGACAAAAAGGTCGTCATTTGATGATAAAGATGTAAATTCATCAAGAGGATATAACAATTGTAAACATACGTGCACCTAACATTGGAGCACCTATGTATATTAAGAAAATATTAACAGAACTGAAGGGAGAGATAGGCAGTAATATGATTGTAGTAGGTGACTTCAATATCCCACTTTCAACAATGGATATGTAATCCAGACTAAAACTCAATAAGAAAACAACAGACTTGAATAACACTATAGACCAAATGAACCTGACATATACAGAATGTTTTATTCAACAGCAGTGTAATACACATTCTCTTCAAGAATACATAAAACATTCTCTAGGATGGATCACTGTTGAGGCACAAAACAAGTTTTAAGATGTTTAAGAATATTAAAATAAACTTAAGTATCTTTTCTGACCACAGTGTTATAAAATTAGAAATTAATAGGAAGAATTTTGGAAAATCAACAAATATGTGGGAATTAAACAAGACATTTTAGAACAACCAATGAGTCAAAGAAAAAAATTAAAAAGGAAATTTAAAAATATATTGAAACAAAATAAAATGAAAACTTAGCATACCAAAACTTATGAGATGCAGCCAAATCAGTGGTAAAAGGAAAGTTTATAGCAATATTTGCTTACCTTAAAAAAGAAAGACTTCAAATAAACAATTTAAGTTTGTACCTCAAAGAATTAGAAAAAGAACAAATTTATCCTAAAGTCAGCAGAAAGAAAGAAAAAAATAAATATCAGAGCAGAAATAAAATAGAGACTAGAACGGTAAGAGAGAAGAACAACAAAAATAAGAGTTGTTTTTTTACAAAGATAAACAAAACTGACAAAACTTTAACTAGACCAACCAAGATAAAAATCAAGAGAACTCAAATAAATAAAATTATAAGTGATAAAAAGACATTGCAACTTATACCACAGAAATACAAAGGATAATAAGAAAATACTATAAATAATTACACTTCAACAAATTAGATCCTAGAAACATACAAACTACCAGGAGTGAATCACAAAGAATTAGAAAATCTGAACAAATCAATAACAAGTAAGGAGATTAAATCAGTAACCAAAAGCCTCCCAACAAAGATAAGCCCGGGGCCAGATGACTTTATGAGTGAATCCCATCAAGTATTTAAGGAAGATACAATGTTTTTTTCCTCCAAATTCTTCCAAATGATTGAAAAGGAAACATTTCAAAAGCCAGATAAGGAAAGAAAATTACAGGTCAATGTCCTTGATGAACATAGATGTAAAAATCCTTAACAAAATACTAGCAAATTAAATTCAACAGCACATTTAAAGGAAAGTACATTTTCATCAAATATAATTTATCTCTGAGATGCAAAAACGGTTTTACATATGCAGATTTAAAAACATGACACACAAGATTGACAAAATGGAAAAAAACATATGATCATCTCAACAGATGCAGGGAAAGGAATTGGAAAAATTCAACATCCTTTTATGATTTAAAAAGCGACACACTTTAAATATGGAAGGAATGTACTTTAACTCTAAACCTTCAATAAGGGCTATATGTGGCAAGCCCATAGTGAATCCCACAATCAATAGTGAAAACATGAAAGCTTTTATGCTAAGAGCAAAAACAAGACAGAGTGCCTTCTCTTACCAATTATATTAAACATCGTACATGAATTTCCAGCCAGAGGAATGTAGTAAGAAAATTTTAAAAAGACATCCAAAATAGAAAAGAAAAAATTAAATTGTCTCCTTGCAGATAACATAATCTCACATAGAGAAAACTCATGATTCCAAGAAAAAAAAAAAAAGAAAAACTGTTAGAACTAATACACACATTTAGTAAAGTTGTGGGGTACAAAATCAATATTTAAAAATCAGTTATGTTTTTGTGAACTAGCAACAAACTGTCCAAAAAGAAAATTAAGAAAATGATTCCATTTACAATAGCAACAAAAGAATAAACTTAATAGAAATAAAACAAAGACGTAAAATATCTGTACACTAAAAACTATTAAGACATTGATAAACTGAAAGAGAAACAAATAAATTAAAAGACATCCCATGTTCATGAATTGGAAGAATAAATGTTGCTAAAATGTTCATAATGCCCCCAAGTGATATACAGATTAAATTCAATTCCTATTCCAATGGCATTTTTCACAAAAATAGAAAACTGAATGAATACTTAAATATGTATGGAACCACAAGAAACCTAAAAAGCCAAAGCAATCAAGAACAAAGCTGGAGACATCACACTTCCTAATTTCAAACTATATTACCAAACTACAGTAATCAAAACAGTAAGGTATTGGCATATAGACAGGTACACAGTTTAGAAATCCCAGAAGTAAACTCTTGCATATATGGTCAACTAATCTTTGACAAGAACTCACAATTAGGATACACAATGGGGAAAAAGTCTTTTCAATAAATGGCATTGGGAAAAAATGGATACCTACATGGAAAAGAATGAAACTGGAATCTTGTCTTTCACTGTATACAAAAATTAGCCCCAAATGGATTAAAGACTTAAACACAGTATCTGAAACAACAAAACTTCAAGAAGAAAACATATGAAAAAAATTTTTTGACACTGGCCTTGGCAATAATTTTTAAAAATATGATACCAAAAGCACAGACGACAACAGCAAAAATTAACAAGTGGGATTACATCACACTAAAAATTTTCTGCACATCACAGAAAACAATCAATAAAATGAAAAGGCAACCTAGATGATAAGTAAAAATATTTGAAATCATGTATCTGATAAGGGGTTAATATCCAAAGCATATATGGAATAAATACAAATCAACAGTAAAAAACAAAATAACTCAATTTTAAAATGGGCAAAGGACCTGAATAGATTTTTTTTTCCTAAAGAAGATATACAAATAACCAATAGTTATATGGAAAGTTGCTCCATCAGCAGAGAGCACTAATGACCAGATAAATGCACATCAAAATCACAATGAGCTATCATCTCACACCTGATAAAATGTCTACTCAAAAAGACAAAGTAAGTGATGGTGAGGGAGTAGAAAAAAGAAACCCTTGAACATTGTTGGTAGGAATGTAAATTGGTACCATCATTATGGAAAACAGTATGGAGGCTCCTCAAAAAATTTAATATACAACTACCACAAAATCCAAAAATCCCACTTTTGGGTATATATCCAAAGGAAATGAAATCAGTATCACAAAGAGATATCTACACTCCCATATTCACTGCAGCATTATTCACAATTGCCAAGATATGGAAACAATCTAAGTGCCCATTGACAGATAAATGGGTTAAGAAAATGTGTGAGTCTACACACATACATATACATACATACATACATACATAATGAAATAGTATTCAAAAGAAGGAAATTTTGTCATTTGTGACAACTTGGATGAACCTGGAGAATATTGCACTAAGTGGAGTAAGCCAAATGCAGAAAGTCAAACACTGTATGATCTTAGAACTATACATGGAATCTAAAAATCTAACTCATAGAAACAGAAAGCGGAATGCTGATTGCCAGTGCCAGGAGGATGGGGAAAACTGGGAGAAATTGATCACAAGATACAAATTTCTAGTTATAAAATGAACAAGTTTTGGAGATCTAATGCACAGCGTGGGTGGTGTTGAATGTGTTAATTAATTCGATTGTGCTACACAGTGCATACATAGATCAAATCATCACATTGTATATCTTGAATATATGTCATCTTTATTTGTTAGTTAAATATGTAAAAACCTTTTTTTAAAGCATAGGATAAAATCCTTGTGGTATACAATAGAATACAACCCAGTTATAAAAAGAAATGATCTATTCAACAATAGAGTTGAATCTCAAAATAATTAAGTTGCACGAAAGAAGCTAGATACAAAAAGAGTTTATACTATGTCCTTTAGTTATAGAAAACTCCAGATAACGCAAACTAGTCTATAATGACAGAAAGCACATGAGTAGTTGCCTGTGGGGATGAGGATGGACACGGCACAAACGGGTAGAGAGAAATTTGGGGTATGTTGACTATGTTCATTATCTTGATTTTTGGCAATGGCTTTATGATTGTATGCATGTGTCAAAACTTATCAAATTGTACTGATAATTTTTAAAGACATTCAGGTTGCTAACAGGTATGTAAAAGGACTTTCAACATCACTAACCATCTGGGAAATGCAAATGAAAACCACAATGACATATCGCCTCATAGCTGTTAAGTGGTATTTAAAAAAAGGTAACAAATGTTAACAAAGGTTTGGTGTAAAGGCAACCATTATACACTGTTGGTAAGAATGTAACTTGGTAAAGCCATTATAGAAAACAGTATAGAGGTTCCTAAAAAAATTCAAAAGTAGAACTACCATATAATCCAGAAATCTTATATCCGTGTATGTATCCAAAGAAAACTAAAGCAGTATTTTGGCAAGATATTTGTTCTCCCATGTTTATTGCAGCATTATTCAGAACAACCAAGATATGGAAATGACCTAAGCAGCAATTGATGGATGAATGAATAAAGAAAATATAATATACACACGCAATAAAATGTTATTCATCCATAAAAAGAAGGAAAACCTGCCATTTGTGACAACGTGGTTAAATATGGAGGGCATTATGCTAAGTGAAATAAGCCAGAAAGAGAAAACAAATACTGTGTGGTATGGCTTATATGTGGAATCTTAAAAAGAAAAAAGTTGAACTCACAGAAGCAGAATTAAGAACGGTGGTTGCTAGGGATTGGGAGGTAGGGAAGATGTTGGTCAAAGTGTGCAGACTTTTAGTTACAAGTGAATAAGTTTGGAGGATCTGAAAATGTTAATAACATGTTGAGTTTAGTTATTAATACTGTCTTGGGTGCTTGAAATTTTTAAAAAAGGTAACTATGTGAAGTGGTGGATGTGTGAACTTGATTGTGGTAAGCATTTCACAATGAATACACATGTCAAATCATCACACCCTGTACACTTTTAAATATATATAATTTTACTTGTTGATTATCCCTCAACAAAGGTGAATGCTTTTTATATAAAAATTCAAAGAAGAAAAAAAAAAAAGGAAAGAAAAGATGCTCATTTTCATTAGTCATAAGGAAAATGAAAATCAAAACCACAATGAGCTACTATTTCACATCCACTGGGATGGCTATAATAAGACAATGTGGTGCATATACACAACTGAATATTATGCAGCCATAAAGAAAAACAAATTTATGGACTTTGCAACAACTTGGATGGATTTAGAGTCTATACTACTCAGTGATCTATCACAGAAACAAAGATCTGAGTACTACATGTACTCACTCATAAGCAGACCCTGAACATTTATCATAATACCATAAGAAAGGAATTGGCAGTAGCAGCACCCTGCCAGGGATGGGAGGGAGCGGCACATAACATTAATAAGGGTACCCAATCTCAAATCAGTCAAAGTGGAGACTAAAGCGAGATCCAAACTTTACCTGTATGATGGCCACTTGTGTATCTAACCTTGAATTGTACCCAACACCTTTAAAATAAAAATTAAAAAAATAAGGAAAAATTACAAATATTGGCAAGGATGTGGAGAATTTGGAACTCTTATACATTACTGGTGAAAATGCAAAATTGTATTGCTGTCGTGGAAAATAGTTTGGTGGTTCCTCAAAAAGATAAACATAGATTTACCATATGACCCAGCAATTCTACAACTAAGTGTATGCCCCAAATAATTGAAAACAAGTATTCAAATAAACACATGTACTCAATTGTCGATAGCAATACTATTCATGATAGTCAAAATGTTGAAACAACCCAAACTTCTATCAATAGAAGAATGAAAAAAAATTGTGATATATACATACAGTAAAATATCATTGAGCCATAATACGGAATAAAGTACTAATGCATCTGCAAAGTGGATAAAATTCAAATACATCATGTCATGCTAAGTGAAAGAAGCCAGACACAAAAGGTTACATATTATATAATTTCGTTTATACGCAATATCCATAATTTGTAAATCTGTAGAGACAGCAGATTAGTGATTGCCAGGGGTTAGAGAGGAGGAGAGGTAGGGTTGGGAAAAATGGAAAGTAATTGTTTAGTAATTGTTTAGTATTTGGGGTTGATGAAAATGTTTTAGAACAAGATAGAGGTGGTGGTTGCATGACATTGTGAAAGTACTAAATGCCACTGAGTAGTACACTTTAAAATGTTTAATTATATGTTATGTAAATTTTACCTCAATTTAAAATGCAACTAAAGTAATAAATAATTTCAAAAATTAAAAGGTAGACAGATTGAAAAAAATTAGGTAGTACTATATTTATTTGCAGATGATATTATAGTATACATAGAAAATTCTAAAAATTTTACAATAAAAGTTACAGAACAAATAAGTAACTTTAGCAAATTTATGGGATACAAGGGCAATATAAAATTTTGATTTAATTTTTATGTTACCAACAAACAATTTGAAAGTGAAATAAGAAATTATATCACTAATACTAGTATAAAAATATGAAAATATGTAGGAATAAATTTAACATAATATTACAAAATTGGCACCTTGAAAATATAACATAGTGTTGAAGGAAATTTTGAAAGACCGAAATAAATGGCATGACATACTATCTTCATGGATCAAAAACCTCAATATTGTTAAGATGTCAGTTATCCCCAATTTAATCTATAGAGTCAAGCAATTCCTTACAAAGTCTCAGCAGGCTTCTTTTTGTAAAAATCAGCAAGCTGATTTTAAAAGTTATATGGAAATCCAATAAACCTAGACAAGTCAAAATATTTTTTTGTAAAAATAACAACTGTGAGAGATTTATATTATTTGATTTCCATACTTACTATAAAGCTATGGTAATACAGAGGTATTCATGTAAAAATATAGAGTTTTAGGACCAATGAAATAGAATAGGAGACCCAGAAATATACTTTCCTTCATATATATGGTAAACTGATCTTTAAGAAATGGGACAAGATAAATCAATGGAGAAAGAAAAATGTTTTCAATAAATGGTGCTGGAATAACTGGATATCTATATGGAAAAAAGTAAAACTCAACTTTTACCCCCTAACATACACAAATATTAACTCAAAATGGATCACAGTAGCTAAAAGTATGAAACTTCTAGACAAAAAAAAAATTATATGAGAAAATCTTCATGACTTTGAGGTAGAAAAAGATTTCTTGGATAAAATGCAAAAAGCAAAACCTCCCAAAAAATGCTAATTTAAAATTTAAAACGTCCCTTTTTTAAGCCATACCATTAGGAAAATAAAAAAGTAAGCCTCAGACTAAAAGAAAATAATCTCAGTACATGCATTTTACAAGGATTTTTAATCCAGAATATGTAAAAGACTTATACCAGCTTAATAAGAAGACAATAACCCAATAAAATATGGCCAAAAAAATCAACAGACATTTCTACATACGAATGACCAGCAGGCACCTGAAAAGTGTTCAATATCATTAGTCATCAGAGGAAGGCAAATTAAAGTCACACTGTGAGATACCTTTATTACACATATTAGAATGATTAAAATCAAAAAGGCACAATACCAAGTGTTGGTAAGGATTTGAAACTACAGGAATTATCTCATACATTGCTAGGAGAAATAAAAAAATGGTACAAACATGTTGAAAAACAGCTTGTCAGTTACTTAAGAAGTTAAACATACTCTTACCATGCATAAACTATGCCAATATTCTTTCTAGTATCTATCTTGTAAGCTCACTAGACATTACTATGTCTAGCAAATGTGCACACACAAAAAAATTCAAGGATTTTCACTATAGAGCTGCTTGCAGTAGTAAATAAATGGAAATAAACTGTCCCTCATTAGGGAGCTAACAAACTGTGGTTTATTCACACAGTGAAGTATAATATTGGGTTGATGCATGAGTTTGTAGTGTTTTTCACTTGCCCATGGAATGCAAATGTTGCCCGATGGTTGATTGTTCACAATTCATCACATTTGCCAGTTCTTGGGTTGACTTGACACTCCATCTTTTTTAACCCACAAATAGCATTAACTTTCTTCAAATCTGCAAAATGTAAGGCATATTCACAAGCACAACATTGCCACTCCAAATGACAAATGATAAACCAACTCCCAACACTGCAGTGCTACCATGCCAAACACAAACGCTATGAACTTATGCATCAACCTAATAATTACAGTGAATGGACTAGATCCACATATATAAGATGGTTAACTCTCATAAAAAAAAGTTGAGTAAAAAGGGCTAATTGCAATAGGATCAGTATTATTTATAGTCAAACACATATATGGTAAAGCACAAAACAC
>CAUYQG010254203.1:0-28896 GCA_963574415.1 Tarsius wallacei
GGTGGCACATGCCTGTAGTTCCGTCTACTTGGAAGGCTGAGGTAGAAGGATCATCTGAGCCCAGCAGGTCGAGGCTGCGGTGGCCATGAACATGCCACTGCACTCCAGCATGGGTGACAGGGTGAGACTCTGACTCAAAAATAAATAAATAAAATAAAAATAAAAAATAAAATAAAAGAATTACCAATGTGATCTATCACAGAAACAAAGAACTGAGTACCACATGTTCTCACTCATAAACGGACCTTCAACAATTATTGTAATACTATAAGAAAAGGATTGGCAGCAGTGGGAAACTGCCAGGGGAGATGGGGGCACACCTCATCAACAAGGGTACCTGCATAATGAACATTTGTACACTTAACCCAGAATTGTAAGCCATGCAGTGCCTTGAACATGGTAGATGATCTCTACCTGCTAGCTGCTACTAATGATTTTATTAAGGGGGAAAATTATCTTTAAAATAAATTGTTTTTTTAAAAAAAGAATTATCAGTTACAAGAACCTATATCTGAAATTAACAATTGAAAAAATTAAAAGAAATAGTCATACCTTCAATACTCCATCAGCAGCTATAACGACTAAAAAGAAAAAAAGATAAATTATGACAATCACCTAATTTGTTTGAACTGTCTTATGTTGAAAAAATAATAAACTTCTATCTTCAGTACAGCATTATGAAAGGTAAGGGCAATACATTTACAGCATTGAGAATTTTGTAAAAGGAAGATTACATTAAAACAAAAACATAATTCCATTGGGTACTGATTCAGTTTTTAAGACACTTGTTTGGCCCAAATGCAGCATTGTCCAGTAAAAAAGGACATAAATAGCCGGGCGTGGTGGCTCACTCCTGTAATCCCAGCACTTTGGGAGGCCAAGATGAGAGGATTGCCTGAGCCCAGGGGTTCAAGACTAGCCTGGGCAACTTGGTGAGACCACCTATGCTATGTTTTCCTATGCAAAAACTCAGGAGCAGAAGAAAAGGCATGAACATTTTGGAAGGTAGGGGCCAAGTCAAAAAGAACCCTTGTGAGAAATGGACAGCCAATGAACAGCTTTAAGTGGAGGAATGAAATAAACACGTGTGCAGAGGGAAGACGGTATCAGAAAACAGAGCTGGAGACAAGGAGGTCACTGCACCTGCAGGCTGTATGACCAAGAGAGATGAGGATTCCTGCACCAAAGCTGTAGCAGGGGGAAAGTGGACTGACCCAAAAAATACTCAGGAGCAGGATCAATGAGGCTTGACTAATAGTTGGATATGGAGGAAGGAGGAGAACTCAAGGATGAAAACAAATAAAGAGGCAATTCATGTTAGTGGTCAGAAAGAACAGGAGCTCTGGATTCAAACTACAATCCCTATTTCTTTAATTCCTGGCTTGGGCAACTGGTGTAGCCACCCATTGAGTAAAGGAAATTCAGGGATGCTTTTTGGGGGGTAGAGAGAAAACAAAAAGATCAGTTGGGACATAATACATTTTAGGCTCATATAAAATATCTATGTAGATATGTTTAACAAGCAGATAGGCACACAGTTTTGAAGTTGAAATCTCTTTGGGAGTGTTAATATACAGATGGGCTTTTATGGGAGTGTAAGAGTTAGAGCATAAGAGGAGATGAGGCCAAAGATAAAACCCTGAAGAACTGGGTCAGGAACTTCTTTTGTAAGCTATGCAGTGCCTTGAACATGGTAGATGATCTCTACCTGTTAGCTGCTACTAATGATTTTATTAAGGGGGGAAATCATCTTTGCATGATCTAATATACAGAAACAGCCTCAGGGTAAGGTTGATACTGTAAGCAAACTATGAAGTTTTGCAAATAGAAATGTAAAGACTGTTAGTATTATATTCAGTTTTCTCATTAAAGATTAATAAGTGCTCATTTTTAAAAATCTACTATTACAAAAATATATAACACAGAGAATGAAATAATCTTGTTCCCTCTCCCAGGGGAAAAGAAATTGCTTAAAGTTAGGTCTATATTCTTTCAATATGAGTGTATATGTGTTCTATCACGAAATTACACACAACTATAATTTTTAAAGTGATGACATTCTCCATTGCTGTATAGTGTTCATAATGATAGCATGGATATGGATAAATCCATAATTTAGTTAATCATTCTTCTCTCAAAGAAGATTTAGAATGTACTGAAGTCAAATAACTTTTTAAAATTGAAATTCTGAGCATGAACTGAAAATTTACAAAGTCACAAAACTCTGATATTTTCTACTAAATTCTAATGACTTCCTATTAGTTGACTACATATCAAAAGTGGTTCATTCCAGAAGCTTATGTCTTAAGAACAGCCAAAGGATAAGCGAAGACCTAGAAGAAGAAAGGACAGTCTGCCAGAGTCAGCTAGCAGGGTTAAACTGGTGGGCCATCCTGGACTGCTGATGGGTGTTAGGTGCCAACAACTTCCCCCAGCCCAATAAACACACACACACACACACACACACACACACACACACACACACATACACACACACACACACACCTCATAGTCCAAGCATGAGCAGGGGTACCTGGTCGATTCATTCTCTGGTCCTCTTCTGTAGTCATCATCACTACCCATTCTAAGGACTGTACTATTAGCATATACCCATTTTAACTGCAGTGATCTAAAGAGCTGCTAAAAATAGCTCTCTTTCTTCTTACTGAGAAGGACCACTTGGAAGGCATGTAAATAATTAATTGATAGCAAGGTTTTTTAAAAAACTAGCAAACTCTGATGTTTACTTTGGCTAGTTCTGGATAGCTAAATAGTCCTACTGCCCTTCTCAGATAACTCTGAAGCGATGTAACAGAAGAAACATTCTGTTAGTACTTCTACTTGAAGGTAATGCCTAATCCTCCAAGTTATTCTGAAACGCTCACTCCCCAAACTATAAAATACAGGGCCATAAATAAACTTTAGAACGTACAGAAGAAGAGAAAGAAGAAAAAGAGAGCCTTTACTTTCCACACTCCCAAATGTGCTACTCACTTTGGGTACTACTCCAGGTAATATGGCCATGACTGGCATAAACAATTTGCACCATATCATTCAGAAGTAACTAGAACAAAACTCAAAATTGCTAGTGCACAGAACCACCTAAAAATATAAAACTAAAAATACATGGCTGCACATTTTGACCCAGCAATACCTCTTTTAGAAAATGGGGACTAATTAGGGATATGGTGAAAAATGTGACTGAAAAGTTTATTAAGCCCAACATTTCTTATCATAGAAAAAATGCAAACAATCCAAATGTCCACATTCTGTGCTATATACATACAATGGAATACTATGCAACTTCTTCAAACAATACAGAGAATTTTGACACTTACTGACAGTAGAATGATTTTCATGGTATCAGCTATAAGTGAAGCAGCAGGTTACAAAAGATATGGAAAGCACGATGCTTATTTCTATATACAGGGGCATGTAATTTGCAATAAAATAGGTAAAATAAAAACATACGACTACATTACCATTTCTTGACTTGAGATCTCTGTGAATCACCTTGACAGGGGCCTCCATATGTAAATAGTGCATTCCTTTTTGCAGAAGAAGGAAAAAGGCCCATTAATATTTTTCAACATTGCTTTAGTATTTCATTTTGTATTTTTCAAAGAATCAATAGCACAAACTAATTTCATGTGTTCTAGTCTTCCACAATTGATAAAATAGAAACAGGGTATGTCTACATTAGTAACATTTCTCTGCTTAGTAAATTTTATGTGCTTTAGTCTCTCAGAGGTTGGAATTTGATTGTGGGTAAAGCTAGCTTCTTACAATACCTAATAAGGACACCTTAATTTTCTGAAGTCTGCATGAAAATAGCACAGTATCCAGTGAAAGGAGCGTCCCATGACTCAGGTATTCCACTACCAACTGCCTTCTAAATCTGCCGAAGTTCTGAAAAGGGTTTTCAGTTTTCATTTGGTTGTCCACAGTGATCCAGTTGCCGCTTGGATTACTGTCCCAGTACTCATTCCAACAAGACCTGGGAGTGTGGTTGGGGTGAGGAGAACTGGCAGGGCTGGATTAATTATGGTTGGTAAAGAATGTTACCATCTCCAGACAGAAAAATACACAATAGTTGTAAAATATTTCATTCTTTTTATAGGGATAAATCGTTGAGATAATCTGTATTTAAACATACTCCAAAATTCCAACCTAGTTAGGACGTAAATAAAGTTACTTCTGTAAATTGGGTATATATAACCTTTATAGAATTTTATTATTTTAAATCAAAAGTTATACTTTAAAAGCCATATTTCATGGTTACCCCTTCGTAGTGTTTGACTCTTTCTGTATCTCTGTATTATTTACCCCCTTAGGACAAATGAACATTTTCTACTGAACTATATCCTCTTCCTTTATTTCTCAAGTTATCTTTTCTAATAATAGAAGAAATAGCATTAGCCAGGTGTGGTAGCGCGCGCCTGTAGTTCCAGCTACTGGAAGGCTGAGGCGGAAGGATCGCCGGAGCCCAGCAGGTCGAGGCTGCGGTGGCCGCTCCCACCAGTCTGGGCGACAGAGTGAGACTCCAACGCAAAAAAAAAAAAAAGAAGAAGAAGAAATAGCTCTTTCTATCGTGCAGCAAGCAGCCTTCTTTTTAAAAATGAACTATCCATTGAAAAAAACTAGTAAGTAGTCTTGGCTTTGTAAAGCATATAGAACATTTCAATTTTATAAAGGTTAATTTTAAAATCTCTTATTCTTCTATCATTCTAATTATTATATATTGAACAAAGAAAATCAGAAAAAAATTTAAGTTCTTGCCACATAACGACAGCACTGAAAAAGGTCAAGTTAACACAAGTATTAGTCATTTAAATGAGCTTAAACAAGATGTAACTGGGATAAAGGAAATTTCTCTTCTAATATGGAATTCTACATACTTCAAACCACAAAAATTCAACAGCTTCAACTTGGGTAGCATTTAATAATCTTCATGACTGAATTTCATAGTTACCTCTCTCTTGCTTTAAAATCATATTCCTTAATAATTTTGCAGGTATAATCTGTTTAATTACTACTAGAGGCAAAAATATTTTTTGTATTTGCTGATAAATAAGGATTCCGAAAAACAAGACCCAAAACAAAAGTTTTAAATATAGGCATTTTTCTTCCTCATGGGAGATAATCATAAGAAAAAGTACCATAATTTATTTGTGTACAATGTATATAGTATATACTTAAGTAAGAGTGTACATAAACAGTAGTATTCACAGTCACATAAAATTTCATTTAATTTGTTTTTGTAGAGCCAACTATAATTTGCCTTATTTTTATTGCAAATAATTATGAAAAAGGCTTTCATCGGGTTTAATGTTCAGGTTTTCTAAAAAAAAAGACTTGGCAGGTGGCTGGGTGCAGTAGCTCATGCCAGCACTTTGGGAGGTTGAGGTGAGAGGATTGCCTGAGTCGAAGAGTTCGAGACCAGCCTGGGCAACATGGTGAGACCTTATCTCTACAATAAATCAAAAAGTTAACTGAGTGTGATGATGTGCACCTGTGATTCCAACTACTTGGGAGGCTGAGGTGGAAGGATTGCCTGAGCCCAACAGGTCGAGGCCATGATGGCTATGAGTGTGCCACTGCACTCCAACCTGGGCGACAGAGTGAGATTTTGACCATTGAGGAGACTTTTGGGGAGATGTGGAATCAGTGGTTGACCATTGAGACTGGATCGGGGTCTATCTGCTTTAATTGTTCCATTTACAAATTGTTGAGTGTCTTGCAGCAATTTCAGATATACACGCTAGACCACCGTCCACTCCTCTTCCCATCTAGAAAGAAGAGAATCCTTTTTGCTCTGAGGACATACTCTCTGAACAACAATGACTTTGGGCAATGCCTATATCAAAATACATGAGTCAACTCTTATTTGAAGAGAATTATTTATTCTTTGATTTCTCAATGTATCATCATGCCAGTGGCTTCAATCATGAAAGATACGTGGCTGAATTTGAGACATGATCACAAAAATCAAGCCTCCCCACTTAATCTCTAAACTCTACATACATCTTTATCAGAGAGGTTTGAAGTCCTTCCTAAAGCACTGGTTTCTTTTTTCTTTTCTAGGCCATTTTAAAGGATTTTTTTTTTTTTTTGAGTTGGGGTCTCATTCTGTCCCCCAGGCTGGAGTGCAGTGGCACACTCACGGCCACCCCAGCTTCAACTTGCTGGGCTTCGGCGATCCTTCTGCCTTAGTCTTCCAAGTAGCCAGAACTAGAGGTGCGTGCTACCATGCCCGACTAATTTTTAAAAAAATTTATTGTAGAGACGAGGCCTCACCAAGTTGCCAGGGTTGGTCTCGAATCCATGAGCTCAGGCAATTCACTCGCCCCGGCCTACCAAAGTGCAGGGATTACAGGCTGAGTCACCGAGCCTGGCCTTAAAGGATTTTTAAATGTTAAGTATTTCTTATGACTATAAGTAAACAGGCCTCTTCTCGGCCTTACTCTTCTCACCCGAGGCCAAACACATTAGCACTTGCCTTGCAGATCATTTCACTAACCAGGCAAAAGGGCTTTGATTAATTGGTAGTTTGGGGCATCATTGGGGGTGCACTCTCATTCTCTTTTTCTCTATTCTTCACCTCTGGTTCCAGCTTGCTACTAAATCCTGCCCCTTCTTATCCTTGCCCTTCTGATGCAGAATGCCAGCACTCTTGAGAACCTCCTGAGAATGACTGATCTGGAGCCAAGAAATTCACCCCTCAGACAGGGATGACGCGGCAGGCGCTTGAGGGGGGCAGGGAGAAGTTTGTAGGCTGGAACCAAGGATGCTTAAGTAGAGCGCAGCAGGAAGCAGAGTGACTGATGTCAGCTGATTTGTTTGCTGTCTATCCAACCTAAGTGCCATTAAGTAATAACATGGGTGTAATTGGCTGAGCACCATAAATGCAAATGTCTCTAAGGTAAAGTGCTGTAAGTCAAGGACCGCCTATACGTGCATTGACATTTGTTTAAGTGTATCTCCACAATGCTACAGGCAGCTCCCAATCAAAGCACGTCACCTTGCTTACAAACCAGTGGTCCCTGTGAATTACTGACATGCAGAGAATTGACTATGATGCTACATGAAAATATCTTGAGGAATATGAAATTTTAAGGTTGATTTGAGAGGCCCAATGCATGAATACACAATTAAGATAATTAACATAACCAAAGTCTTAAGTACACCACCCTAAACAGAGAGCTTTTTCTTCTTTTTTTTCTCACTTTGTCACCCAGGCTAGAGTGCAGTGGCATGCTCACAGCCGCTCCAGCCTCAACCTGCTGGGCTCAGCCTTCTGCCTCAGCTTTCCAAGTAGCTGAAACCACAGGTATGCACCACCACAACTGGCTGATTTTTTGATTTATTGTAGAGATGTGATCTCACCATGTTGCTCAGGCCAATCCCTGAGCTTGAATCCCTGAGCTCAGGTAATCCTCTCGCATCCACCTCCCAAAATGCTGGGATTATAGGCGTGAGCCACCGCGCTCGGCAGGCTTATTATTCTTATAAGGTAATGAAGTATCATTCAGCACCAGCCTCTAGCATAAAACTTAAAAGAAAAATTCACTATCCCTATGTGAAGAATTTGGCAGATGTAGATGAGACTTAGACAAGATAATTCCTCAAAGGAAAGACTACTACTTCTGGAAGTCACACAAAATGAAAGCAAAGTATAAGGTGCTCCCCTTATTGAGTACTAAATAACATTTTATTTGCTTTGTAAAGAGATGCTTGTAGAGAATAAAGTAGTAAAATGTAAGGAAGTTAATTGTCTCGAAAAAATTTGGATACATTTACTAGAATACAGATTTACTAGAATACAAATGCAACTATCAGTGTTCATTATTTAGTTCAAGTTGTTTCCAAAGCAACTTTGACAGTTAAAATAAAACTCAGAAATGGTCAGTTAGAAAAAAATGGGAAAAACTCAGAAATGGTCAGTTAGAAAAAAATGGGAAAAAAGACAAACATAAATGGACTTTGAATTGCTTTAGAAAGTATTAGTCTATGCAGAAATTTATGAGGGAAAAGAAATGGGCACCTTGTTTAGGAATTTTGTGTATTAAAAATATTTAATTTTCAAGGGTGATACCCAAGTTTACATTAAATATAAAATAAAATTTGAATTGCTTTATATGGTGAAAGAAATAGATTTTTTCAAGTGATATCTATTTTTAGCATATTATTGCATATACAAAGTGAGTAGAACTAATCCTACAATGAATCATGTTTTCTTGATACTGAGTCCAAGCAGAGACTTTGAGAACAACAGAATTATGATTTTTCCTTTTAATGTGTCAAGCGAGTTGGCCAACTACAATATCACAAAACATGACAAAAACCTCTGCAGTGAAGCTAGAACTTGATTTTAGGAAAAGAAATAAAGTAGAGAAAAAATAAAGATAAAAGGAATTCAGGAACAAAAAGGCAATGACCTAAAATACTTCAGTTGCAGAATTCTTACTACTTTTGGTCTGAAAAAAAAAAAAGAACATCTAAGGACACAGAATAAAAAGTTTCTGACATATGTCCCCATTTCAGGCTAGGAAAATGCTCCCCACCAATTCTGTAGGAATACACCAGGTCATTACCTTTGGCTACATCAGTGGCCCAGGTCATAACGTGTTCCATGTCCATCTCTTCACTTCTGTTACTGTTAATGTAGTCATAGAGTGATCCCAGAGAAGCATATTCTATTTTAAAGGGAAAGATAAGCAAATAGTTAAAACCAAGGTACATTTCAGAGTTTAACAAATAACATCAAAAGTATATAAAAATGGTTCCATGCTGTAGTTTCTAAAAGTATCACCCTGGAAAAAAAATCTGTCAAACATAAGACCATTAATACAGAATGAATAGTAAACTTTAGTTGAGAATCAAAAGACATTTTGATTATTAATTAGTTAAAAAACAAAACAAAACAGATGCTGGCATAGGTGCATAGAAAGAGGAATGCTTTACAATGCTAGTGAGAGTGCAAGCTAGTTCAACCTCTACAGAAAGCAGTGTGGTGATTCCTAAAAGAACTAAAAACTGACCTTCCATATGATCCAGCAATCCCTCTCCTGGGAATATAGCCTGAGGAATTATAAATTGTTCTACCCAAAGACACCTGCACACGCATGTTTATTGCCGCACTATTCACGATAGCAAAAACATGGAACCAACCCTACTGCCCATTGAAAGTAGCCTAGATAAAGAAAATGTGGTACATAAGCACACTGGCATATTACACAGCCATAAAGAACAAAATCATGGACTTTGCCGCAAGTTGATTGGAGTTGGAGACCATTATACGAAGCAATCTATCACAGCAACAAAGAACTGAATACTGCATGTTCTCATTCATAAGTGGGTTCTGAGCAATAGACACATGAACACAAGGGAGGCATTGGCAGTCATTGGGTACTGCTAGGGGAAGGAGCGAGAGAGGATGGTAGGAGACATGTAACAATACAAAGGGTACCTGGTTCACTACCAGGGGGAGTGAGGGCCAACTGGAAGCCCAAACGTCACCTGTATGCAGCCTACTTATGTAGTTAATCCTCACTTGTACTCCACATCTCTATAATAAAATAAAATTTTTTAAAAGGGCCATGTTTCTGGAACTGAAAACACAGAGAGGTACTGGAAGAATAAATCTGAAACAAAGGTATTCATGCAAATAGATGTTTCTTCAAAAGTTGTTATTCTTATGAGATAGATATTATTAAATGCATAAATCAGAGGGTTTATGTGACAATGTAAACAAACCAACTTTGTTGCATTTATAAGAGCACTCAAAATTTAAGCACAAAAAGATCAAGAAAAGTGAGACAGTTCCTTTAAAAATGGTTTTACTGAAGTATATATTACACACCATAAAATCCACACACTGTAAATATATTGTTAGATGAGTTTTAGTAAATTCATAGAGTTGGGCAACCACCACCACTGTCCCACCTTAGAGCCAAACAAACAGCTCTCATTGGCAGTTCATCACCACTGTATCTCCCAGCCCTAAAATCTGCTCTTTCTCTACACATGTGCCTTTTCTGGATAGTTCATATAAATGGAATCACTCAGGCCGAGTGCAGTGGCTCAAGCCTGTAATCTCAGCACTTTGGGAGGCCGAGGTGAGAGGACTGCCTTAGTCCACGGATTCGAGACAAGCCCGGGCAACATGTGAGACCTCGTCTCCATAATAAATAAAAAAAAATTAGCTGGGCGTGGTAGTGCACACCTATAGTTCCAGCTACTTGGAAGGCTGAGGTAGAAGGATCGCCTGAGCCCAGCAGTTCAAGACTGCGGTAGCCGTGAGTGTGCCACTGCACTCCAGCCTGGGCATTGGAATGAGACTCCAACTCAAAAATAAACAAACAAACAAATAAATGGAATCATACAAATTGTGGTCTTTGTGTCTGACTTCATTCTCTTAGCATAATATTTTCAAGGTTAATTCATGTAATAGCATGTAGCAGTACTTACTTTTTTTGTTTTGGTTTTTTGAATGCTGTTTCACTGTATGAATATACTACATTTGGTTTACTCATTCATCATGTGACAGACATTTGGATTGCTCCCAGTTTTTGGCTATCATAAATAATGCTGCTATGAACATTTGTGTACTCTCTATATGTGTAAATATGTTCAATTCTCTTGGGTAGATTCCAGACAGTGAAATTGCACAGTCATATGGTAAGTTTGTGTTTACCTTTGTTTTGCTTTGTTTTGTTTTTTTGAATTAGGGTCTCACTCTGTTGCCCAGGCTGGAGGGCAGTGGCACGCTCAAGGCAACCACAGCTTCGACCTGCTGGGCTCAGGCGATTCTTGTACCTCAGCCTCCTGAGTAGCTGGGACTACAGGTATGTGCCATCATACCTGGCTAATTTTTAATTTTTTTTAGAGATGAGGTCTTGATATGTTGCATAGGCTATGTCTAACTTTTTAAGAAACCATCCAACTGCTTTCCAAAGAGGCTGTACCAATTTATATTCCTACCAGCAATATATGGAGGTTTCAGTTTTTCCACATCTTCTCCAACACATGGTATTATCTCTTATTTAGATACTGATTTTGAGATAAAATCTCACTATGTTGCCTAGACTTGTCTCAAACTCCTGGGCTCAAGTGATCCTCCCATTTCAGCCTCCTGAGTGGATGGGATTACAGTTATGTGCCACTGGACCAAAAGTAGTGTCTGTGTTTTTTTATTATGGACATTCTAGTTGGTATAATTCTAGTGGTATCTCATAGTGCTTTTAATTAATTTGCATTTCCTTAATGACTAACGTAGTTGAGCATTTTGTAATGTGCCTTTATTTTTTTTGAGTCAGGGTCTCAATCTGTCGCCCAGGCTAGAGAGCACAATCACGACTCACCGCAGCCTCAACCTCCTGGGTTCAGCTGATCCTTCCACCTCAGCTTCCCAAGTAGCTGGACTACAGGTGCATGCCACGATGCCTGGTTTATTTTTTAATTTTTTTGTAGAGACGAAGTCTTACTATGTTGCCCAGGCCGTGTAATGTGCATATTAACTCCTTGTATATATTTCTAAGCAAAATGTCTGTTCAAAATTTTTGCCCATTTTAAAATTGGAATGTTTTATTGAGTTCCAAGAGTTCTTTATTCTAGATACAAGTCTTTTACAATATACATGATTTGCAAATATTTTCTCCCAGTCTGTCATTTGTCTTTTCATTCTTTTAATTTAATTTAATTTAATTTTTGAGTTGGTGTCTCACTCTGTTGCCCAGGATGGAGTACAGTGGCACGCTCACAGCCACCTTCACCTGCTGGGCTCAGGTGATCCTTCTGCCTCAGCCTTCCAAGTAGCTGGAACCACAAGCGTGTGCCACCACGCTCGGCTAATTTTTTGATTTATTGTAGAGATGAGGTCTCATCAAGTTGCCTAGGCTGGTCTCAAACCCGTTAGCTCAGGCAGTCCTCTAACCTCGGCCTCCCAAAGTGTTGGGATTAGAGGTGTGAGTCACCGTGCCTGGCCTTTTCACTCTTTTAAGAGCATCTTTTTTTCCTTCTGTTTATTTTTATTTTTATATATATTTTTTGAGTTGGAGTCTCTGTCGCTCAGGCTAGAGTGCAGTGGCACACTCATGGTCACCGCAGCCTCGATCTGCTAGGTTCAGGCAATCCTTTCGCCTCAGCCTTCCAAGTAGCTGGGACTACAGGCGTATCCTACCACACCCAGATAACTTTTGATTTATTGTAGAGACGAGGTCTCGTCAAGTTGCCCAGGCTGGTCTTGAACCCCCGGACTCCGGCAATCCTCTTGCCTTGGCCTTCCAAAGTGTTGGAATTACAGGCTTGAGTCACCTCACCCGGCCCTTCTGTTTTTTTTAAAGCCAAGTTGGTCAGTATCCTCTTCTGTATTATCCTTTGCCCTCTTAGTCACCAGCCTTGGCTCAGAATGACAGTCAGCTCTTCCTCAAAACTTGTCTCAAGTGACCAGGATTGCCTTTGGCTTTTAGGGAAATACTTGAATAGAGGATTTCCAAAACCATTTTCACAATAGTGGCATTAACCAAATCAATATAAACCTTCCCTAGTGACTAGTCCTCTTTAACTGTTTTTATACTAGATGGTTTTCATTGCCACTTCCTGCTGATAGGGAATGCTTTGTTGTATGCTGCATTTTAAGAGCATCTTTCAAAGAGCAGAAATTCTTAATTTTGATGAATTCCAATTTATCAATTTTTCTTTTATGGCTTGTGTTTTTAGTGTCATATCTAAGAACTTGTTGCCTAACCTAAAAGCATGACAGCTCATTCCTATTTTTCTTCTAAGAGGGTTATAGTTTTAGCCCTTACACTTCCAGCTGATGATCCATTTCGAGTTAATTTGTATGTATGGTATGAGGTATGGGTCTAAGATTTTTTTAACATAAGAATTTCTAATTGTCTCAGCATAACTTATTCAAAAGACTATCTTTTACCCATTGAATTGTCTTGCCACCTTTGCTAAAAATCAATTGACAATATATGTGAGGCTTTTCCCCAGACTTCACCTTTTGTTTCTTTGATTTTATATGCCTACAGATATTGTGCCAATATTATATAATGTTGATGACTGTAGATTTATAAGTTTTGAAATGAGGCAGTGTAAGTCCTCAAAATTAGTTACTTCTTAAAACTGGGTTAGCTATGTCTAGGTCTTTTTCATTTCAATGTAAATCTTAAAATTGGCTTGTTACTTTCTGTAAAAAAAAAAAAAAGTCTGCTGGGATTTAGATAGGAATTGTGTTGAATTTACAGATCACTTTGGGGAGAATTGCCATCTTGACAATACTGAATCTTCCAAAGCATAAACATGTAATGTCTCTCTACTTATTTAGATCTTTATCTCAGCAATGTTTTATACTTTTCATTATACAAGTCTTACATTTATTTTGTTAAACTTATTCTCAACTATTTTATTATTTTGGTTGCTATTTTAAGTGGAATTATTTCTCAACTTCATTTTTAGGTCGTTCACTGGCAGTATACAGAAATACAACTAGGCTGGGCTTGGTGGCTCAGCCCGTAATCCCATGCCTTTGGGAGGCTGAGGTGAGTGGATTGGCTGAGCCCGTGGGTTCGAGACCCTCCCGGGCAAGTTGGCGAGAGCCTGGCGACAGAGTGAGACTCCAACTCAAAAAAGAAAGAAAGAAAGAAAGAAATACAACTAGCTGGGTGCGGTGGCTCATGCCTGTAATACTAGCACTTTGGGAGGCTGAGATCAGAGGATTGCCTGAGTCCAGGGATTCGAGACCAGCCTGGACAACTTGACAAGATCTCATCTTTACAATTAAACAAGAAATTAGCTGGGTGTGGTGGCTTGCACCTGTAGTTCTAGCTACTTGTAAGGCTGAGGTGGAAGGATCACTTGAGCCCAGCAGGTTGAGGCTACAGTGGCCACAAGCATGCTACTGTACTCCAGCCTGGGTGACAAAGTGAGACTTCAACTCACACACACACACACACACACACACACACACACACACACACACAAAAGAAATACAACTGATTTTTGTATGTTGATCTTAGATCACTGTGACTTTGTTAAACATGTTTATTCATTTAATTTTTATTTATTATTTATTTATTTATTGTAGAGACGAGCAAGTTGCCTGAGCTGGTCTCGAACCTGTGGCCTCACGCAATCCACTCGTCTTGACCTCCCAAAGTGCTGGGATTACGAGCTGAGTCACTGAGCCCATCCTGTTTATTCTTTTTTTTTTAATTGAAGTCTCACTCTGTCCACCCAGGCTGGAGGGCAGTGGCACACTCCTGGCCACTGCAACCTTGACCTGCTGGGTTCAGGCAACCCTTTTGCCTCAGCCTTCCAAGTAGCTGGCACTACAGGCACTACCATGCCCGGCTGATTTTCTGATTTATTGTTTTTTTTGCTTTGTTTTGTTTTGTTTTGAGTTGGAGTCTCACTCTGTCATCCAGACTGGAGTGCAGTGGCTGCTCCCTGCCACCGCAGCCTCGACCTGCTGGGCTCCAGCAATCCTTCCGCCTCAGCCTTCCAAGTAGCTGGAACTACAGGCGCGCGCTACCACGCCTGGCTAATTTTTGATTTATTGTAGAGATGAGGTCTCACCAAGTTGCCCAGGAGGTCTTGAACCTGCAGGCTCAGGCAATCCTCTCACCTCGGCCTCCCAAAGTGCTGGGATTATAGGTGTGAGCCACTGTGCCCGGCTGTTTATTCATTTTAATAGCTTTTTTTTTGGTGGATTCCATGGTATTTTATATATACAAGTTGTCATATAAGAGTTTTACTTCCTCTTTTCCAGTCTGGATGCCTTTTATTTCTGTTTCTTGCTTGGTCACAATGGCTAAAATCTTCATAACAATGTTGAGTAGATGTAAGAGTAGAAGCTCCTTGCCTTATTCCCAGTCTTAGGGGGGAAACATTCAGGTTTTCACTAGTAAGTATGATATTAGCTGTGGCTTTTTGTAGACACTATTTATCAGGTTGAGAAAATTTCCTTCTATACTTAGTTTGAGATTTCTCATTATCAGTGTTGTTGTAGTCTGTCAAATGTCTTTTCTGCATCTTGAAATGATCACATAAAGGTTTTGTCTTATATTATATTATTTTATTATCTATTATGGTACCTTATATTAGTTGATTTCAGATGTTAAACCAACCTTTCATTTCTGGAATAAGTTTCATTTGGTCATTGTATCTAATCCTTTTTATGGGTGGCCAGATTCAGCATGCTAATATGGTTAAAAATTTTTGAATGTATGTTTATGAAGGATATTGATCTGTATGTAGTTTTCCTACTATGTCTCTATGTGACTTTGGTGTCAGGATAATACTGTTTATTCTTATACAATTTTGGCTTCTATCTTATGAAAGAGTATGGGAAGAATTGGTATTATCTCTTCTACAAACATTAGATAGAATTCACCAGTGAAATAATGTTGGCCTGAGGTTTTCTTTATGGAAATATTTAAAATTACTAATAGAAAAAAATTTTGTTTTTACTTTTTATAGTTCTATTTATGTTTTTTGTTTCTTCTTGAGTCAGTTTTGGATGTCTGTAAATTTTAAAAAATTTGTTCATTGCATCCAAGTTGTCTAATTTTTTGGCAGGAGATGATCATAACACTCCCTCATAATTTTTTTAAACTTCTGTAGGAACCATAGTGCTGTCACTTCTTTCATTCCTGATTTTGCTAATCTCTATCTTTTCTCTTTTCTTGGTCAATCTAGCTAAAGGTTTGTCAATTTTACTGATCTTTTCAAAGACCAAACTTGTAGTGTCACTGATTTTCTCTACTATTTTTATGTTTCTATTTTATAGGTTCTGTTCTTTATTATTTCCTTTCATTGACTTACTTTGGTTTTATTATCTTTTCTTTTTGTAGTTTCTTCAGGTTGAAGCTTAGGTTATCCATTTCAGACCCTTCTTTTTGACATAGGTGTTGAAAACTATAAATACTCCTCTCAGTATTGCTTTATCTACATTCTATAATTTTAATATACTATAATTTTGATATGTCACATTTTCTTTTTTTTTTTGAGACAGATCACATTCTGTCACCCAGGCTGGAGTGCAGTGACATGATCATAGCTCACTGCAGCCTCAACCTCCTGGACTCAAATAACCTCTCATCTCAGCCTCCTGAGTAGCTGGGACTATAGGCCTGCACCATGACACCCAGATAATTTTTAAAATTTTTTGTAGAGATGAGGTCTCATTATGTTGCCCAAGTTGATCTCGAACTCCTAGGCTCAAGTGATCCTCCCACCTTAACCTCCCAAAGTGCTGGGATTATAGGTGTGAGCCACAACTCCCAGTCCTTCATCTTCTTTCAATCCAAAATATTTTTAAATCCCTGTGATTTCTCCTTTGACTCAGCAGGTATTTAGAAGTGTGTTTAATTTCCAAATATTTGGGAATTTTCCAGATTCCCTTTTGTTGTTGATTTCTAACTTAATTCCTGTGGTTAGAAAACACAGTGTATGGTATCAATCCTTTTAGATATATTGAGACTTATTTCATGGCCTCCCTTATAATATACCCTGGAGAATGTTCCATTTATACTTGAAAAGATATGTATTCTTTTCATGTGAGTTAAGCAGAGTTGATTGAGAGTGCTCTTTAAGTCTTCTATATTCTTGTTGATTTCTATCTAATTGTTTTATCGATTATGGAGAATGGAATACTGAATTCAGTTGTGACTGAACTGCCTATTTCTCTTTTTAATTCAGTTTTTGCCTTACATACTATGAAGATCTGTTATTAGGTGTGTATATATTCACAATTGCTAAATCTTCCTGATATATTGATCCTTTAATCATTATGAAATGGCACGATTTGTCTCTAGTAATATTTTTAAATCTATAAAAATTGATCTCGGAAGGCTGAGGTGGAAGGATTGCCGAGGCCCAGCAGGTCGAGGCTGTGGTGGCCGGAAGCAGCCACTGCACTCCAGTCTGGGCGACGGAGTAAGACGCCAACTCAAAAAAAAAAAAAAAAAAAAAAAATTGATATAGCTATTCTGGCTCTCTGGTGGTTAGTGTCTGCATGGTGTATCTTTTCCTATCTTCTTACTTTCAGCCTTTGTGTATCTTTGAATCTAAGGTATGTCTTTAGTAGACAGTATATAGTTGGATCTTGCTTTTTCCCTTTTAGTCTGACAATCTCTGCCTTTTGATTGGGGCATTTAAATCATTTAAAGTAATTATTGATATGTTTGGGTTTACATTTGCCATTTTGTTTTCTCCATGTCTCCTGTCCTTCTCAGTCTTCTGTTCCTCCTTTGCTGCCTTTTCTGTGATAAATATTTTTCATGTATCATTTAAATTCCTAGGCTAATTTTTCACTATATTTCTTGAGTGACTTTCTCAGTGGTAGCTCCAGGGATTATAAAATGCATCATAATTTAGTACAATCTGCTTCAATTAATACTAACATAATTACAACAAAATATAGAAATTTTCCTCTATTATAACACCATTCCCTCCTTCATCTTCTATGCTATAATTGTCAACAAAAAATTTATTGCCTTATGCGGGCTTACGTTTTTTAAGATGTCATGAGACATGAAAAGAAATACATTTATGGAGTCTTTTATATTAACTCACATATTTACCACTTCCCATACCCTTTATTTCTTCCCATGAATTGTAATTACTATCTGGTATCATTTCTTTTCAGCCTGAAGGACTTCTTTAATATTTCTTATAAGGCAGGTCTGGTAGCAACAAATTTTCTCACTCTCTAGCCAAGAATGTCTTCATTTTAATTTCCTTTTTATTTTATTTTATTTTTTTGAGTTGGAATCTGTCGCCCAGGCTAGAGTGCAGTGGCATGTTCATGGCTATCGCAGCCTCAATCTGCTTGGCTCAGGTATTCCTTCCACCTCAGCCTTCCAAGTAGCTAGAACTACAGGCGTGTACAACCACGTCCGGCTTATTTTTTGATTTATTGTAGAGACAAGGTCTCACCAAGTTGCCCAGGCTGATCTTGAACCCCTGGACTCAGGCAATCTTCTCGCCTCGGTCTCTCAAAGTGCTGGGATTATAGGCTTGAGCCACTGCGCCCAGCCTTTAACTTAATTTCATTTTAAAAAGATACTCTAGCTGGATATAGCTTTTCTTTCAGCAAGTTAAACTTCAGCTGTTAATCGTAGTGCTATTCCACTGTATATAAGTTGTTTTTCTCTTGCTGCATTCAAGATTTTTACTTTGTCTTTATCAACAGTTTGACTATGGTTTAGGTGTGTGAGTTCTTTTGCATATTTCCTACTTACAGCTTGTTGAACTTCTTAAATATGTAGATTAATGTATCTTATTAAATTTAGGAAGTTTGGGGGCTTTATTTTTAAAAATTTATCTACCCCTCCTCTCTCCTATTATGCATTCACTGGTATACTTGTTGTCTCATACGACTCTTAGGTTCCATCTGTTTTTCTTCAAATACTTTATCTTTTTTGACTTATATAATCTCTGTTGATCTAGCTTTACACTGATTTTTTTTTTCTTCTGCTATCTCAAATCTGCTGTTAAGTCACTCTAGATATATATCTATATCTCTATATATCTGCTTTGATTATTATCTTTTTTAACTCCACAATTTCTACTGGGTCCTTAAAAAAAATCTATCTACTTGATATTCTTTATTAGCTGACTAACTATTTTCATACTTTCCTTTAATTCTTTAAACATAGTTTCCTTTAGTTCATTGGACACACTGATGCTTTGAAAACTCTGTCTGTTAATATCTGGGGGCACTAAGAGACAATTTCCATTGGTAGCTTTTCTCCCTGAACATAAATTAACTACATTCCTATTTCTTTACATGCTTTTTAAATAAATTAAACAGTTTAGAAAATGTATTAGAGCAACTTTGGATTCTAACTTTACCCCATGAAGGTTTTTCTTGATTTAGTTTGTTTACAAACGTGCTTGGGATAAATTTATTAAATCTTTCTCCCTACAGTGTTACCAGTGATAGCTGTGCTTAGTATTTATTTATTTATTTATTTATTTATTTATCTATCTATCTTGTTTTTATTTCTAAGCCTAGACTTTTAGGGGCTGTCCTAAAAGGTTAATGATCAGCCAACCAATGATTATACAGAAGTTGTGCTCAAATACCCTGGGCTGACAAATCTGCATGTAAGTAGTGAGAGCACATTAAAAGTTTGGGTTGTTTTCGAATTTGTCCTGGTTTTTACTTTCCACTGGTGTTTTTTGTCTTTTTTGCAAATGTGGACGGACAAGGAATGTGTGGATTCTTGGGCTCTCTCCACTTTCTGTTTTGTAGGTATGTGGCCTCAGCCAGGAATGTATTTATTTACCTGAATCACAACCCTTAATTAAGACTGGCCGAACTGCTAGTCATCCCTGCTTGCCTGCCACCAAGAACTTCACTTCCATTGACAATGCTGATGGATGTGGGTGTGACTCATTGTTCTAAATTTAGTGAGCACCCTTCAATTGCAGCGGCAGTGCTGCCAATCCTCATGGCCTGCCCTCTGTGCTGACTGAGCTGGGTGGAGGCAGGGGAAGAAGAATGAGAAAAAACCTGAGCAAGAGCACTATTGTTTCCCACTATTATCCAAAATTCAGCAGTTCTACAAACATAAACGCTTCTCAGATAGTTGTATGTATGCCTTTGGTCAATCTCCAGAGTGCTGAATATTTTGCCCAGACTTACAGATACTTTTTGGAGAGAGGATCTGCTGATCTCCTAATTCATTCACGACTAAAAGTCCCTCCTAGGAAATTTCTTTTTAATATTAAAGTCCAACTTGGAGAAAAGTTGAACCTCTTTTTGAGCAGCTCAGAACTAGTCCATCTGAGCTTTAATGATTTATAATAATTACCACCATCACGATAATAATGTCTATAATTTCAACAATTAGCTTTTAAAAATTTCTTCTATCTATAAAGACATAAGGTAAGAACAATACTCTGAAACTAAGTTGATTCACAAAATTAAATGTATATTATCATGAGAAATTATTCCTTGAGAAAAATACTAATACTTATAGCAAAACATTAATTATCTCAGTGGCTAGGACTCACATTTATGTGTTTTTGTTTTCATGTAATTTTAATTTTGACATTAAATATATAATAGCTATCAGTCAAATAACATAAAATTTATAGTATAATGATAATCTTAGATGAATAAAGGAATAGCAAAGAAGAAAAGAGGTTTAAGTTTTACTATTAAATAGCTTTGTCCAATGTAACAATAAAGATGTTAGTAGCCTATTCTACCATATACACTAGACGACCAAGCTGCCTTTTGTAAATAATAACATCTCTGGTGACATATCATGCAAATCTTCCTTTGGCTACTACAGTAGAATTTGATAGAAGATTATTTCATAACTTTTCAGAATAACTGTATATGCCAAATATAAAGTAAGGTTCTTCTCTAGTGCCAAAAAAAAAAAAAATTATTCTTAGGAAAAGAGTGAGTCAACTTATATTCAGTTATTTCCAATATCATATTTTAAAGCACCCTTTCTTATTTATTTATTTATTTTTAATTTTTTTTGAGTTGGAGTCACTCTGTTGCCCAGGCTGGAGTGCAGCGGCACGCTCATGGCCACCACAGCCTCAACCTGCTGGGCTCAGGTGATCCTTCCGCCTTAGCCTTCCAAGTAGCTGGAACTACAGGCACGCGCCACCATGCCCAGCTAATTTTTTAATTTATTGTAGAGACGAGGTCTCACCAAGTTGCCGAGGCTGGTCTCGAACCCGTGGGCTCAGGCAATCCTCTCACCTCGGCCTCCCAAAGTGCTGGGATTACAGGCGTGAGCCACTGTGTCCAGCTTTTTTTTTTTCTTTTTTTTTGAGTTGGAGTCTCACTCTGTCACCTAGGCTGGAGTACAGTAGCATTCTCATGGTCACACAACCTTGGCCTGCCGGGCTCAGGTGATCCTTCCGCCTCAGTCTTCCAAGTAGCTGGAACCACAGGTGTGCATATAATTCTTTCATTCTTTTGGCTTCTCATGGGAAATAAAGAACTCACTATATACACACATGGTTACATGCTTTTCAAACCACTTAGCTTCTTCCTAGAAAGTAGTTTGCTGAACTCTAGTATAAAGTATTCGTTTTAATTCCTTTTTAGAAAGTCATTAAGATCCACATTAAGCAAATGTTTCCTTTTGATTTCTATGATGAGTCTTCCCTTTTGAGTTCTCTGGTGACAGTAGCTGGCTTTGAAAAATGTAACCCTATGACCAGTGCTGTCTACACAAATATCATTACCATGAAATCATTACATGACTCTATCTTTCTTTTTGACTTTGGAGTCTGAGGATTCAGTCACCCGTTCTTTTGTAGATCTGGGGGAAAGATGTTCATAATAAGATATCACCAAGACCAAGCTCAGTTTGGACTAAAATAAAATACATTTGGGCAAATGTCTAGAATGTGTTATAACAAGATATGACAATTGTCTTTAACTGCCTAATAAGAAAAGACCAGCATAATATCAAACATGCAAATTAGATGTGTCTATGCTTAAAATAAATCAAGATCAAATGAGATTGGGCCCTTAAAAATTAACATGTTTTCCATGGTTGAGTTTAATGAGAATTGGGGCCTGCTGACAATCATGCAGAACTAGTATCCTCTTTTAGAGTAGAAATAATAGCTAATGTAGAATAGGCAATAAACTTAAGAGGTGACATCAGCCCCTGAGCACAAAGATACCATTCCCTAGGCCTCTGGGACCCTAAATCACTTCCCTCTGACACTGGGACCCAGTGTGCCACCTTTTCTTTACTCTTAGATTGCCAGCTACTTTGGATGAAGGCTGCAATCATGATCTAGTATCTAACAAACACTTCCTTTGTCTCTCCGGGGTTCCCTGCCCTCAAGTATTTATGTTAGTATATACTAAAAAAAAAAAAAAGAATGAGAGTAATACAGAATGAAGAGGTTCCCAAAGACCAAAGAAAAGATAATCCATTACTCTATCTTCTCTTTTGACTTTGGAGTCTGAGGATCTAGTCACCCATTCCTTTGTAGATCTAGGGGAAAGATGTTCCTTTTCCTTCTGAAGGAAAGAAATTGGCACTTGCCTCTTAGATTCTTCCCAGGTCCCCTTATCAGCATATTTTAAAAGTCTCTGATGAAAAGTTTCAGCAAACACATGCACAGGTGTACACATACACACGCTCACCCAGATATTATCTGGTCTAGTCCCATCATTCACATGAGAAAACCCAGACATGGAGAGATCACCAGTGACCATCTATGAAGCTTTGGTGGAATCAAGATCTCACATCTCACAATTCTAATTCCAGTGCTCATTTCACTCCATCACTGTGATAAATCATTCTTTTAAGCCCTCAGCATGAACGACAACAGCTGCCTGCTGCAACAACCTTTTCTACGAACAAAAACCCTCGAAGCCATTCGAGCTTCCTCCCACCGAGCCTCCACCATCTGGTAAAGAAGATGAGGTTCACAGAGGGGTATCTAGCTAGGCTGGAAGATCAAGGTCAATTTGTCTGCCTATCTTTATTTCCCTCCTAACCTTCTCACACTGAGATTTATTTGTGTTCACTTCAAGTGGCAGGGTAAGCTTTATCATTCCTAATCCATTTGATCTTTTCACTCCAAAATTTGGTTCAGTTGGCATATGTCCTATTACCCACGCACAGAGCATGGCTTGATCCTAGCACTGCAGAAGGTGGACTGAAAAGCTTCGCATAGACAAGCACTTAGTTCATCACAACTAACAACTCTAGGGAAAAGATAATCATATCAAATCAATACATTTCAAAACACTAAAACTTGACTAATAGGTCTCTAAAAAAGAAATCAACCCATAGGTCAATCAGAGAGCTATAAATACACAATCTACTATTACCTCAATTCTTACTTGTGTTGTTTTAAAGAAATGCTTAACGTTAACAGCTACTTACTAGCTCTACAGGGACACAGACATAGACCCATAAAGAAATAATCAATTTAATGAAAGAATTTGGGTAGGTGTAGGAATGAATAGGGAGTGCTAAAGGGATGCATGAAATAAAGGGCTGGCTAGTCTGATACAAACACTAAATAAAATCAAACCTACTCATCAAACTACTTGAATTCTTTCTCCCTCTTTCAGATGAGACAACCCTGGTTGAATAGGCTGGCCAAGAATAAATGTGTTTCTCATCCTCCTTGGGGCTGAGAGTGAACTCTTAGAAAAAGAAAGTCAGATCATGACCCAAGTCCCTTTTCCTTCCCTTCATCCTCACCTGAAGAAACTAGAACAACTTCTGAATAGCCTACTGAGTTAGTTAAGCTAAAAATCTTCTTAAAAAATATTAAACATTGGGGTATAAGGCAAAAAGCAGAGTTTCTCACCTCTTTGGACTATCACACTTTCACCTGCTAGATAAGAATAACATCAGCCACAAAGGAGGATTAGAAAACTAAATGCAGATTTGTAAAGGAGACATAATTAGTAAAAAGTAAATAAAATGAGCTCAGGAAAAAAAGAGTAATATGGTAACAGAGTCAGAGAAGAGCTTAACTTTAAATCAAAAATCTGACCTAAAGATTAGGCATGGTTTACTCCTAACAATAAAACCCATTCTAGGGTATTCACGTTAATAGGAAATATAAGCGCAAGAGAAAAATTGCTACATGTCCATTTCAAGCACAGATCTAAAGATAGTGAATAGGGAATAAGAATCCCTCCCCTTAAGAACTTAGGTTAAAATGTTACTTAGAGTAAAAGCATGTTAAACTACCTGCCACCCGCTGAGCATGGTAGCTCATGCCTATAATCCCAGCACTTTGGGAGGCAGAGGCAAAAGGATTACCTGAGCTCAGGGGTTCAAGACAAGCCTGAGCAACATGGCAAAACCACATCTCTACAATAAATCAAAAAATCAGCCTGGCATGGTGATACCTGCCTGTGGTTTCAGCTACTTGTAAGGCTGAGACAGAAGGATCACCTGAGCCCAGCAGGTTGAGGGTGGCAGTGGCTGTGAGTGTGCCACTGCACTCCAGCCTGGGTGACAGAGTGAGATTCTAACACAAAACAACAACAACAAAATAACTACCCACCACCAGAAGATGAAAATAAAAGCAACGATGTCCCTCTGAACTTAATTAAGAACCAGTGAGTTCACAGCCTTCCAAAATCTGGCTTGCATGTAAGGAGAGGAATGTCTGCAGAAAATCAATCTGAGAAATTTATACCACTCTGCTTCCTCCACTAGCTAGGTGACCATGGGAAAGTTGCTCAAGTTAGTTTTAGTTTCTTATTAGTAAAACAGAAATTGCTCGACCTATCTCATAGGGTTATTATAAGAATTAGATGAGATAATTTATCAAAAAGTACTAACACAATCCTTTTTTATTGAGGATGTTCTTTATTTCCTATAAAGACAACCCAGGTTCTTACCTCTGCAGTGAGAGAAGATGGGGCTGATCTTTTAAGAATTTCTTGTTTCTTTTTGTTGTAATTAAAGAATTGCCAAGATAAAGAACCTAGTTAAAGTTATTTATTGTAAAATTGAATATTAAAATTATTATAGACCTAAAGCTGTTCATGGAATTATACAACTGTGAACATAAAGTATTAAAAATATGTCTCTTTCAGTGTTTTCATGTGGCAAAATTTTGTATGTACTCCTTTTTAGAAAGGATATTTCTACCAGTTATAAATGGCTGCTCTAAATTATATGATAATTTAGGTCAAGGTCATTACCAACTTAGTTGACCAAACCTGAAAAATATTATTCTCACGTCAGAGACCTTAAAGAAAGAATGCTCTAAAGGGATTAAAATGCCTTGCAAAGAATTACAACATGAATAGTTCAAGAAATCTTCATTTGTAAAAGGTCACAGAGTTACAAAAAGCATCTCTCATTTCAACTAATTAAATAAAATTTTAGTTAAACGGCACCTTTAAATATTGGTATTGCAGCTGTGAGTGCATTTAAATAGCATTTATGCAGATATAATTAGCACAATTAAACATGGGTAAAAGTGGAAACACCACTCTTAATTATATTGATATAATCAGTTTTATTAATGCTTTATAGCAACAAAAGTGACATCTGACAGTGGCACACAATTCATGACTGAACCTAATATTAAGCATTTTAGCATATTAAGGAATCTAAAGCTAGGTAACTCAGGAAAGAAAGAAATCAAATAATGAGTTCCTACCTGTGACGATACCATAGTTGGGAGGTTCAAGAACTACTCCATAAAACTGGATGATGTTCCTGTGACTGAGGACACTGAGGATTTCTGCCTATACAAAAAATAAAATGCAAAATAGCATAAAATTCCACATTTAAAGCAGTCTAAAGAAAGAGGCTTCCTATTTCGTTTTCTTTTACCTACATATACAAAGGTAGATAGATATATACATGCTCAGTAAGTATGTGATGCTGATAAAATTGTCTTTAGCAGCATTCTTGAAACCTTAAACATTACTATTGATGCTTTCTGAAAATTTAAAAAGGAAATGGGGTTGAAGAGGTGATAAAAGAGATAGGTGTTTACTAGCAAGCCCACATGACTGATAGTGGAGGATGACTGAAGAGGTGAGATACCACATCTATTTATAGTAAAAACCCGCTTCCTAATAGTCAATATTTTTCTTCTTTTGGGGGAACGTAATCTCTCTTCTAGGAGGTTGCGGCAAGACTGAACTTCTATTGGTTCGATATGTCAAAATTAGGTTTTTGTTTTGTTTTGTTTTGTTTTTGAGTTGGAGTTTCACTTTGTTGCCCAGGCTGGAGTGCAGTGGCATGCTCATAGCCACCGCAGCCATGACCTGCTGGTGATCCTTCCACCTCAGCCTTCCAAGTAGCTGGAACTACAGGCACGAGCCACCATGTGCAGCTAATTTTTTTGATTTATTGGAAAGACAAAGTCTCACCAAGCTGCCCAGGCAGGTCTCGAACCCCTAGTCTCAGTCAATCCTCTCGCCTCTGTCTCCCAAAATGCTGGGATTACAGGCTTGAACCACTGCGCCTGGCCAAGGTAGGAGTTTTAAAATATTCATGGAATAGATTCAGGTAATATCATTTTTATTATTTATCTAATCATTTATTCAAAATATATTATTGCTCTTCTTCTGTATACAAATGTAGACTTTGACCTTCAGTAATGATTTGATAGTAGGCCATATTTGTACACTTTGAAATGTATTAGCTAGGCGTGGTGGCTCATGCTTATAATACCAGCACTTTGGGAGGCAGAGGCAAGAGGACCGCCTGAGCTCACGGGTTTGAGACCAGCCTGAGCAACATGGCAAGACCTCGTCTCTCCAATAAATAAAAAAATTAGCTACGCATGGTGACGCGTGCCTATAGTTCCAGCTACTTGGAAGGCTGAGGCAAAAGGATCACCTGAGTCTAGCAGGTTGAGGCTGTGGTGGCCGTGAGCATGCCACTGCACCCCAGCCTGGATGACAGAGTGAGGCTCCTACTCAAAAAAAAAAGTATTAAATACTAGAAAACTGCACTGAAGAGTGACATGAAAAAGTCATGTTCATTAAAATTAATTTTTAAAACAGAAAACCACAGATACCACAGTGTATATCTGCTAATGTTTATAGAAAAATGATCACTTGATAAATCATATATTCATTGACATTTTATTACTTTTGTGAAGATAAAATATGGCTAAACAAGAATTATAAATATAATAAGGTATGAAAATCACATAAGTTAAACATAGAAAAGATTTAATATTTTTAAATGAAAGGCATATTGTTGGCAGTAAGTAACTAGAAGATTTAGAAGTCTCCACCCCAGAAAGGCAATCATCAAGAAGAATGTCAGCAACTAATGAAAATGGAGATGGCTTGGTTAGAAAGGGGAGTCCTCTGTGGGAAACTGTACACTATTAATTAGTGTTATTTGTTTTTTTTTCCATAGAATAAGAGTTGAGATTTCATTAAAAGCACACTCTGTGAAACTGATTTTTGAAGGTGGTACAACTAAGTAGAAAACACAAGTTTGAAGGTTGGCATGGAGTCAATACAGAATCAAGAGAAAGGACAATTATCACTGATTGGATGAAGGTTGATTTGACAATGTTTTTTAGTCATATAGGTGTTGAAAGGAGCTATCGTAGCTTAACCAAATGATTCCTTAACACTCACTGAGTGCCTACTGTGATAGAGGGTTCTGTGTTCATCAAGCAACCTTCTTCTCAGTTTAGTTTTCCAAGTAGAAAGAAAATGTATTGATTAGGCAGCACAACTATTCATCCATGTGGCAGCTCTACTTCTTATTAAGAAATACTAAAGAAACTGTTATAAAAATAGAGCTATGTACACTTTGAAAATTACAAGCCTCCCTACTTTTAAGTGGTAGATCAATTGTTCATGAGCAAAGCATTAGAGTTTAATGTGAATAAAGCAAGTGTTAATGCTTGATCCAGTATTTGTCAACCTGGGGGAGTGTTATCCTTTGGTATACTCTTTGGGGCATCTGAATTCTGTGACCATTACAAATTTTTGCAAAAGTAAAGAATAAATACAAAAATATTTGAATCCTTGGATGACCACTTCACAATGTGGCATGGCAGGGGATTTTCACTTAAGATATTGCCAAGTTTCTTACAAACAAGGGTGCCTGAACGAGACATATTTGTGTACCTAACCCTTAAATGTACCCCTCAATATCACAATAAAGAAAAAAAAAGAAAAAAAAAAGATATTGCCAAGTGATGCCTTGAGGAAACAGGATTTATCATTTCAGGTGTTGATAAGCATATCTAACAGGTCTCGGACAGGCAAATGCCAACCAATGTGAAAATAACAACCATTATCCTATGCTCCATTGTTGTACTTATATTTTAATTTTTCATAGTTATGAAGACAAAAGTACTCTGGCAGTATAATTTGTAAGTGAAAGACATTTTCATGGAATAAGACCTTATTTAATAAACTACAATTCTGATTTAACATCATAAAACCACACATTACCTTAGAGTGCTATACTAGTTTCAAAGAAATGGGCCAATAGTAAACAGAGGCAGACTGAATAAATAAATGATACGTTTGAAATAAATGAAGGTCAAATGATAACATGATGTTAGCACTCCAAACAAACTCCAACAGTAACAAGTGTGGGGTTAACCAAGGTGCTAAAACCTGTGTTGCAGCAATCAGTATCTGATAGCAAGCAGATACACTTTGTGGATTTTGCTCTTATAGGCACCTGCTTGCAACAGTTCATTAATGACACCATTGCAGTAAATATGAGGTAAGTAATTTTTCGTTGGCTTGTTGTCTTCCACATTCATATTCTGGGATATTCTAGAAGATAGACTGCCCATCAAAGTAATGGATTCATGGTTTACAAATGAGTTCATTGTTAAAAAGGATGTCAATACTGATGGAGAATAAAATAATGATCTATCATGCCGAAATACATAAATATATCTTTTTACACCATTAAAGCCGACATAAGCCATTTATTTTCAGTAAGTATAATTTGGTGAAACATGTTAATTTAAATTGCATTGGTTTTACAGTTTTACGCTTAGTTGAAAAAATTTGTTTTGATTTTACAGGTATATAGAGTTATAAGGAGTTAATTCTTAGTTTTATGTTTGTGTAGACTTAAGTTGCACTGAAATAATACTTTCAGTCAGCCAGGTACGATGGCTCACACCTATAATCCCAGCACTTTGGGTGACTAAAGTGAGAGGATTGCCTGAGCCCAGGGCCTTGAGACCAGCCTGGGCAACTTGGTGAGATCTCGTTTCTACAACAAATTAAAAAAAAAAAATTAGCCGGGCATGGTGGCACATGCCTGTAGTTCCGGCTACTTGTAAGGCTGAGGTGGAAGGATCACCTGAGCCCAGCAGGCCGAGCCTGCGGTGGCCGTGAGCATGCCACTGCACTCCAGCCTGGGTGACATTGAGACTCTGACTAAAAAAAAAAAAAAA
>CAUYQG010254204.1:0-64981 GCA_963574415.1 Tarsius wallacei
GGGATCTTCTTCCTTTGCCAAGTACCTCCTGGCTCAAAACAAACAAACAACAATTAAACAGTGGCGGGAAACTATGGGGGGTGGGTAGGGAAGGGAAGGGAGGTGGGATTACCCGTAGTCAATATCTGTCTGGGGACGGGGAGACACCCCTTATCAACAAGAGTGCCTGAACGATGCATATTTGTATACCTAACCCTTAACTGTACCCCACAATTTTAAAATAAAAAATATGTTTAAAAAAAAATCTTTCTCTCTGTCCTTCAACTCCCTGGAGCAAAACTGATCAGAATAGAGACATGGTCTCAGTGAGAGAGACCCTGTAACTTGCATCACCAGGGAGTGAATGGCTGCCTAGGATGTTCGTGTAGAGCAAGCTAAGGCCACTGACCACCTACTGGGATCCCAGTGTTCAGCACAGCAGGAAAGTATCATAAATGACCAAGCAGGAGGCAGAAGCTCTAGAGAGAGTCACTAGCTAGCCTATCAGGTAGAGGGCCCTCTAAGCAAAGACCAACGTGAACGGACAGCTGAAGAAAGGTGAACTCCCCAAAGAAAAAAAATCAGAGATTTTGTGGTAAGAAGGGCTCAAAATAAATAATCAAACTAAGTTAAAAAAAAAAAAACCAGGAAGATTACATTTCTTGCACATCTAAATGTTTTAGGTGAGATGGACGCCCACTACAATAATCGCCACCACATATAATATTTAAAGGAAATCAGAAAAGTGTTGCAATAATAAACGCATCTCCCACCAGCCCAAGGGCTGATGCCCCATGTGACACGCACAGCCTTGCTCAATAACACACTGAGAAAATCTATCCTCATTATCCTTTCCTAGCTAGATGAATACACAGCAGTGGCCTGCAGCCTGTGTCAACTCTTTTTAGCCCCTGCATGATTGGAATTTCCCAGAGTGCTTTGTGGAAATTCAGCTTACAAAGAAAGCAAATTGAAGAAATGTTGTTTGAGTTGTGGGGAAACTTTACATTTACATAATGAAAATAATAATTATTAAAAGGTTACATCAATCACTTGTTAGACTTGATGTTAGCTCACAGACTACTGAAAAGAAATGTTGAGTTTTTAAAGTTTCTGATACAAAGGGGTACTATGCTATTCTCCTGCCATACCTGGAGTAATCATTTTATCTGACAATATAAGCATCACTCACTCAGGACTTCCAAAATGCTTTCAGTGGAACCACTGCACCCTCTGAGGTCAATAAGAAAGAAGGATCCCTAGTATTAAATAAGTGTGGAAAGAACACAAGCTTAAATACAATTCAATGCTTTCATTTTTGGAAGGATTCCTCCAGGCTTTTAATACATATTGTGAAATTCTCAAGAATTTATTCCTAGCGTGCAAAGGTTCACAAACTTCTCTCCCTATGAAACTTTTTTTCTGAAGGAAAAACAAACAAAAAAAGAAATGCTTTGCATGCATGATGCTTTCCTGTTGTTAGAGAAGGTAACTGATCTCAATGATTATAGATGACATGAAATGAAAACGTTTCATAATTTTAGTTTCTACATATCACAAATTCAGAATCCAATCCAAAGGTTGGCATTTTCATCCTTTACCGGATATGAACACAGAAAACAATGAACACACTGGAAAAAGGCTGAGATCTGCCACATGTTCACCAAAAAAACGAAGACGGATGTAAAAGGTACAACAGAGATCATCATGTTTCTTAGAGACTAGCAGAGCAATTTTCAAAACCCTGAGACATGAGATCAAATTGCATGGAATAGCGACAAGGCTTAATGTAAAAGCACAAACTAGTTTAGAACGATTGTTGAACATGTCGCTAATTTACAGACCAATAAAAGGGACTTGCCTATGGTGTATGTCCTCTAAGTTCAGATTTTTTACATCATTTCAAATGTAGCTTGTGCTGTGCTGGGGTTTTACTTCAAGGATATGACAAGATGTACTTTATTGGCCACACGTTAGTGAATTATAGCAATGTAATCATTGATTCCAGTTTTAGAACACAGCAATAGTGAATCTGTATCCTATGCCAAGAACACTACATGAATCCAATCTTCTGCAATAATACATAAGAAACAGAACTGGCTTTTATAAATATTATGTATCACATATATTTAACCCATTTCGTCTCTTATGCATGATATACTTTTTTATATTATTAAATATTCATTATATATTTATACATAGATATATGTATAGTATGATAATACAACATGCATTATATTATATAACCTTATTAGATATATATATGCATACATTTGTATGTACATATATATGTATATTGCCAGTTGATACTGTTTAAGTATAGTACAGTGTTCCACCCTAGTATATTTCATTAGTACATCTCAATAGCCACCTCTAATATGATTACTTCAGTGACCAAAAATATTGCTTATCTGCATTCCTTCTCCACATCCTATCATCAGAGGCCTACCCTCAAAGAGCCTTCTTCAACTTCAACTTCTACAAAACAAATGGATAACTATTCACTTTAGTTGAAATACTGCAGTTCTGAATACAAACAGGAAAGTACTAATATTCAACATTTAAGAAATTTGGGTTCTTCTCCACACAGATACCACACAAAAATTGAAAAACACAGAAAGGTATTTCTGAACCATCTACCAAAAGACTAATTTACATTCATTGTCATTTTAGAGTGAACTACACACTGTTATATCCTTGTTCTCCAAAAATCAATACTTAAATCATGGCCTAGATGTGGAAACTTAATGTTGACCATAACATTCTACTCCCTGGGCACCAACTTACTGTAACATGCTATTAGAACTCTTTATTCCCCTTGTGATTTCAGAGAATTAGTCTGAGTACCTCATAATTCCTATCCTGATGAAACGCATTATCAAAGCTTATACCACTTTGAAGTAATTGGAGTCCACACTTCCTAATCTACATGAAGATTTACGTGAGGTTTTCTTTGATTCTGTTCAAGACAGAGGTAGTCTCAGCAAGATTCCCTCCGCTTTTCTAGCTGACCACATAAGCCATGGGGTACACTGAGTGCCAGGTCTACAGGGTCCCAGAAAGAAACTACATTACCTCTTGGAATATTCCCTAGAGAAAGAGAAGACTCACAACAAGCTTTCACAGTCAGTGTTGGGATGCAGGCTATCCCACAGTTCCTGTCTGCCTTTCTGCAGGAACACATTTGTAAGCATTGTCCAGCCCTTGTAGTTCTCAGCGAAGAGTTCCTTTGGGAATGAAGCACTCCACTATTCCTCTGTGACCTGCTTCTTTCTTGAGGCAATTACCATAAACAATGAAGGCAGGGCATCGCTCACAGAGCTGCCAAGCCTTTCACTGCACCAGGGGGTGATGATTACAGATGTGAACATTTGTCCGTGATCTGGAAGCCTGACCTGAGTAGGCAGTCGCTAAGGATCAGAGATTCAATAACAATGGTCAGCTACAGCCAGAAAACCAACATCCTCTGACTAGCTGGGCACAGTATATGGACAGAAACACAATACAGTGGGCAGGCTCTGCTCACAGTATCTGATAAATTAGGCTTAAATGCTTACTTTCTTTTTTTTTATTCAATATTTTTTATTATGATATTGTGGGGTACAGTTAAGGGTTAGGTATACAAATATGCTTCGTTCAGGCACCCTTGTTGATAAGAGGTGTCTCCCCGTCCCCAGACAGATATTGACTACCGTTAATCCCATCACCCTACCCCCGCCCCCATAGTTTCCCACCACTGTTAGTCATTTTCTTATGGTAATAGGTTGGATGATCAAGGTCTACTATATGAGTGAGAACATGTGATACTCAGTTCTTTGTTTCTGTGAGAGGTCACTCAGTATTATAGACTCTAGTTCCAACCAGGTTGCTGCGAAATTTCATTTGTTCTTCCAAATATCTAAAGCAAAGAGTCAGTAGCAGTAAATATTTTACTGCTGGAGAAAGCAAGTTTGTAGACAGTGCTTTGGAGCTATTACAGGGTTTACTCCAAATCTTGATTTTGCCATTCAGCACTCTATGACCTTGAGCAAGACATTGTTTGCCTTGATTTTCAATAATCTCATACTGTAGGTTTGTGAAGACACAGGCAAAGTATGGAAAACTCTTGGCACGGTGTCTGGCACACGAAGAGCCCTGAATGAATAACAGGTCCATGTGGGAGGAATTGTCTGTTACCAGACTCTTGATCTTCACAAGCATTTCTCAAGTTCTATACTTTTAACATTTGGGGCCAGATAATTCTTTGCTATAAAGAGCTGTCCTGTGCATTGCAGGATGACAAGCAGCAACCTTGGCCTCAACCCTTTAAATGGCAGCAGCACTAAACCCCTCACCAGTCGGGACAATCAAAAACGTCTCCAGATATTGTCAAGTGTCCACAGGGAAGCAAAATCACCACAGGTGGGAAGTGCTGATATGCACTATATCATTTAATCCTAACAAAAATTTAGGAAGTGGGTGATTTTAATTCTACAAAAATAAAAGTTACATCACCTATCCTGAATCCCAGCACTAATAAGGGCAAGATCCAGGACAGCAATGTGTATTTAAAAATAAATAAATAACAGAAGTACCACTGATGTACACTCATCTGCTAAGTTCAACTTCTGACCGCACAAAGTCATGTTTATATAATTGTGAGTTTCACCCATCTTCCATTTTTATAAACTTTCAAATAAATTTTCAAAACCACCCCTCTCCAGACATCTCAGTGCTACTTCATAAAGGCCCACTTTACCTTCCTCATCTCCTTCTTCAGAAATAATCTCTGGACTTTGGAATCAGCCTGTATTTGAACTATGGAAGTTCTACTTGCTAGCTGGGTGACCCTGGGCACATAACTTACTCTCTTCTCTATATTCCAGAGAAAAGCAAACTAGGTTTTGCCAACTTCACAGTGGTGTTGACAGCCAGCTCTCCATTGCAGCCTGTTATGCAGGGGTCAACGGTACAAATAGCAGTTCTAGAGTGCAACCCTGCTTCCTTGACCCTTTTCTGCAGGGCCTTCATCAGAAGCACCCTGCTTAACCACATCCTTCAAATGATTAATCTTATCCTTTTCACAGAAAAACAATTTAAACATAATGCAATTTCCCCCAACTAATTTAATAAAATTAAACATAACCCAGCTGCTCCATCTAGTCTAAGATTGAGGGACTCTGGAAAAGGGCCTGCAATTATGCCCATTAGTGACCAAGGGTAGTGGTGGTTCTTTTCCAAGGAAGGGGGCTGGGGTCATCAATAGTATAAAGACCTGCTGCCCAGCTCAGAGAAATGTCTCTTTTTTTTATTCTGACAGATTTAAGCATGACTGTTTAGCTTTCAACCCCTTCTCTATAGCAATTTTGAATGAGGAGATTTTAATAAGATGCTTAAAAATCTCTTAGAGAAAATGTCAAATATTTCAATCACATTCCACTCCTAGAACTTCAAAAACCATGAAATGGTTTTGTAAAAGGACTTTTTAAGGACACATACCCTCTTAAATTCCAAAGTACTCACGACCAGTATGGGCCCAATTGGGGTCCAAAATGCATAGTGAAATGAAATACTATGAATTAGACTGTCTTGTGTTAAAATTTTATGAGATAATCACCATCATCATCATCTGATTCTCCAAAGGAAGAAACTAAAAAAAATGCTTTTACTTTTGTTAAACATTAAATAAGATGAAAATCTCAACACACAAAACATTTGGGATTATCCTTCTCTCAGGTGATATTATCAACACTGATTCCATTTATCCATCCTCCCTGACTTAGAATGTCCTCCTTAATGCCCCTAAAGTTATTTTTAATGTCCTTTCAATACCCTTTTTTCACATTCTCTATAAGACATGCAGCTAATAATAAACCACACTGTTTATACTACCTTGTCACACAACTGGAAATGCGAGAAACAGCAATCTTAAGATACAACTTATTAGTGCGGAAAGTACTTTAGCCAGATAAATCCATATTTATCTTCTTAAAAGACAAAAAAAAAAAGGAAAAGAAGCAGAGCTGTGATTTCTCTCCCCCAGGTCAAGACCTGTTGGGAAATAAAAATAAGAACTTCTCTTAGAAACAGAAGTGTGAAAAATGAAAACAGCAGACTGTATTTACATGGGAAAATAAACTGGCTTCATAAAGTCCTGTCCTTTTAAAACAAAAGTACAGTATTCACAACATGCTTTCTCTCCATATATACATATGTGTATATATATATATGTATATGTACATATATGTAATCAGTTCAAAAAACATGACCTCCGTTTCCAAATGGCTCTTTATTAGTCTGAGAACCTAGTGTCATTTATATTTAGATTATCTGAATATGTAAGCATAGAGCATTCAGATTTGGAATAGTACCCACTCATATAAAATAGTCAATGCAGTATTAAGTACTATAAGTACTATTTAAAGTATTATATATACATATAAGCTTTTTTTTTTAGTGAGAAAGCAGGATTTATTGAGAGGACAGAAAAGCTCCCACAGTGGGAGGGGACCCGAGGGGGTTGCCCGATATCAGAATTATATAGGAAATGCCAGAAATAGATATTTAAGATGCCATCTCTGTCCTCAGATTGCTTAGAATCTTCTAGGAAAGAAGACTTAGTCAAAACTAATATTCATACAAAGAACTATGAAGTAGCTATGACAACCAGTGCAAAGGCTTCAGAAACACCAAGTCAGAAAAAAAATGACTAAATCAGAAAACTGAATGTTTCGTGGACAACCGAATTTTATAAATATACTTTCATCTCGTAGAAAGAAGAGAGAATGGGGATGATGTGAGCAATCTTTGAGAAGAAAATGGTTCAAGGAATTCATGGCAAATGGTCTTGAGCGTCTCAGTAAAATGAGAAGTGGGCAGACAGAAAGGTTCAGCCCAGTCACTGTGAGGACAGAAAAAAAAAAAATGCAGTAGAAATGAGTAATTGCCCTCTACGCCTACTGCCTGGTATTACACTATGCAAATATTTAAAGGTTACCTTGCATCAGTGATAGAGATACCCTTTCAGAGATATTCCCCTACTTAGTTAAGTGCCTCTGGAAAAGGAATACATACAACATTCTGATTTAAACTTGAAGAATAATGTTCTCTTACAGGCACAATACAGCAATGGAGGTATTTGAAAACAACCTTATTTAAGCAACAGTCTACTTGCAACAGGTCTGGCTTTTTATGTTTCTTCAAATCATATTTATAAATTCATAATAGTTTCTTCAGGCATACTCAAATGAATAACCAGTCTTTGACAACATTAGTAATGATAATATATTTCCTTCATTCGCAGACAGTTACTCATAAATTTGATAGTGTAACTGAGGAGGAAAAATGAGTATTTCTCTTTTAAAAAATCTGCAAGTATTATATTTGCCATGTTGGTGACATAAAAAGAAGATATAACAAAAAGATTATGCATGCTGACATTTCATTAAAAGCTCTGTGGACATTTGTATTTGGCTATTAAGCAGGTAGCATGAGGCAACAACGATTACCTTTCAAAGAAAGAAAATGTGATGTAGTTCTACAAAACATTTTGAAAGGAATAGAGAATATTTCATGGGAATTAGTGAAAATAACTAAAAATTGCAGCATTCGTGATAATGTCTTTAAAACACACTGTATATGAAAACCTCTAAATCATTTCATCTTTTTCATAAAGCATGTAGTCATTTGTTTTAAGTGTTTTCACATTTTGAATATATAGAAGCACATTTTATGTACTTAAGAGTACTGCTGATGTAGTAGGTAGTATATCATCAAACTACCGCTGCAGCAATTCTAAGGTCAAAGCTATTGCTTTTAGATTTGATACATTTGGTACATGATTTATGGATTAATTTTATGGAAAATATGTAAGCTATATGTCCCAAAAAGCATTTTATGGCATTATAACAATAAAACATTATAGTTATGGGATGCCCCTCATCTAGGCATATCAAATCCCTTTCCTGACATTAGTTAATCCCTACAATACCCCTCAGAGGCAAAGAAGCATTGCCTGTGCTACCTTTTTAAGAACACAGAGAGCACCGGGGATTTTGACAAGTCTACCTGGGTTTATAACTACTACAAATCATCAAAGCATTTATTTACTCATTCTACCCATTATGAGCCCCAGACAAGGTGCTAGGACCTGAGGATAGAAAGGTATGAAAAAAACAGAATCACTATCTCTGTTCCCTCCCTAGGAACTTACCATGGAGAGCATAAAATGCTTTCATTTATGAGAAACAAAACAATATTGTGACATGTCTCTTATCTAGAACCTCACCCTAGCCATCTGGAAACACACATCTCTACAATATCTTCTAACAGCACAAAATTAAGCTTCCAAGCAAGGACAATACATCACAAATAAGAGAGCCCTTCATTCCACAGAAATTACAAAGAATTACATATTCCTAACAGATGTTGGTCAATTGGTTTCTTAGCAAATGAGTCAAAGTAAAACGAGAAAAGAGAGAGCTATGGTTAAACGGCTGTTAGAAGTAGGTATATTAACAGCAAAGATAACACAGAGAGCCTAAGGATATAAAAAGAAACACACAGACTTCCAGAAAAGGCAAACAATAGAGCTCAAAGTTTACAGCAACCTGAGACCAACTAGCAACAAGAGCTGAGAGGGTGTTAGAGCTCATTCTTCTTTGGCAATGTTGTGGTAGTTTGCAGAGATCTCTTTAGAAAGAATTCCAAATATTCAACCCTCCTTGTAGCTACACCCTTTGCAATATGACTTGGAAGCAATGTCTTCAAGAAGTGGAGTTTACATCTTTAGCCCCTGAAACTGGGGTAACAACCTCTTGACTTCATTTGTCTAAAAGAATGCAGTGGAAGTGACTGTCAGTTCTCAGAGTGGCCTCAAGAGACCTGTGCCCTTCTGTTCACTGTGTAAGAACCTTGCTACTGCCATGTAAACAGACCTGGACAAGCCAGCTGGAGAATGAGGGACCACTTGGGGCATAGGTGAGCCACATTAGTTACAATCATCTTAGATCAGTTGACTCCCAGAAGACCCTCTAGCTGACCTGAGATGCAAGAGCAAGTTTAGCCCAGACCAACTTGGTCCAGCCAATATCAGCAGAACCACCTTGCTGCCATGGAGACACATATACAATAATAAAATTTTATTGTTTTAGGCTACTGAGTTTTAGGCTACTTGTTACCAAGTAATAACTAACTGATGTAATTGAATTTCAGCAAATATTAGTTGTTCCAAGTAACAATAAACTTGAATCACTGGGTAAAATTATTCTGCCCAGTAACCTCTGCTAATAAGGCAGAGAAGCATGGAAATATTTTAGAGATATTTCCATATGGAGTGTCCATTAAAAAAAAAAAGGAAAATCCAAAACCTGTGAAAACTGTAGCTGTTCAGTGTGATTCACTCCCAAGAGTGGTGTAAAATCTTAATTTTACTAGATATGAAAATCAGAATTATAAAAATGACAAATTAAAGTACACTAGACATATTACATGATATTTTTATGCATTGTAAATGTTCTATTAAATGGCTCCAATACACATTAAAGCTATAATCTGATTTTTGAAGTCTATCTTCCAAGCAATGTTTCAGAAACATATCAATTAGGTGATATAAAAAGCATCTCAGGTCTATTATTATCAGGACTTGAGGTCAACCAGGGCCTGCCTGCAAGAACATTTGTACAAAATTATGTGACAAAACTAATTTTAGTAAGTGTTCTAACACCTTCTAAGGTAGTCAAAAGACTGTTCTAAGAGAAAAAGCTACCCCTGGAATGTTGCCAAACATCTGCTGGAGATGCCTTTTTTCTTCTTGGGGAAGACCTGTGATAGACACAGAATATTATGGGTTAAGTCACCAGCTGGGAGCCACTAATTTCCTTATAGACCCTAAGAATATTTCCTGAGCACCAATTATGTACCTGGTATAGTAATGGGTGAAATTATACACAGAGATGACTAACACAGGTAAGGTCTCTGTTTTTGAGAGAATGCCATCTGTTTAGGGAGGCAGGCAAGTTCAAGTCAGGAATCTAAATCCTCTAGAGACACAAAATGACAAATATGTTTTTTAATCTCATGTTCATGTTCTTGAAGTGCTTGTTAAGACTTCTCAGACCCTACCGAAGCTCACTGAAAGCATGCAATGGTTGGCCAATAACGTAAGACATGGACACGGGAATGTGAGATGGTAGTATGGGTAATTTTAAAGCAAACACACTTAACAAATAAATATATTTTTCTATGCTTCTACTTCTTTGTCAATATATTAAATGAACTCCTGATATTAGCTAGGTAATATGCTAGTTACTAGGTATGTGCTGGTAAATAAAACTTACATGCCCTTGTCCACATGGAGATTATAGTCTGGTTTCATCCTTATCCTACTGCCTCTGAGGAAAAGGAAAAGTCTGACAAAATCCAAGGGCTCCAGCAAAAATGAGGGACTACTCTCAGTAGAGAGTTGGTAATGATACATTTTCTGCTATTTTACAGTTCACTCTAGTTTTTCATGGTATGCAGGTAGTAGGGACATAAATATGAATTATTATTACAATAACAATAATGATGATAACTACAATCTATGTTTGAGTATTATTGCTTAAAATATATTATCGCTAAATACTCACAGCACGCTGATCATCTCCTGAGGGCAATTGGGACTTGGCAAGGTTACAGTACATGTTCAAGATCACACAGCCTCTGAGTTGTGGAACTCAGATTTATACCCACAGTCTTCTGACATGCAGCCTCAACTCTTGCCTAGTAGGCCACACTCTTCTTATCAGTGTCTGACTATATTCTGAATAAGCCTGATCTCATACTCCATATCCTTAGAGATGAAGAGCTTCAAAGAAACCATCTTACACCTGTGTATTTGTAAGAATATGTTTTCCTAAACCTTTCAGTGAGCTGTGAGATCTCTGTTCTCCAAGCATCATGCATGTCCTTTACCTGGAGTGTTTACTGTTGTCCATATACAATACAGACAATTTTTGTATTTGTGTTACTACCACCCACCTTTTTCTACATACATATACTCATGCGCCCATGCATGCACATACACATACACACATACGTGATCTGGATGCACTTGATGCACTAGAAAATCTTTGAGGACAGGAGCTGCTCTTCTCAAATACCAACATGTACCCCATGGGGTGAAGCACAGTCTTATACAGAGCACAATATATGGCGATCACTGTAAGTTGAATTAAGACATACTGCTCCCTGCTTTAGCGACGCTAATCTCTCAACCAGCAACAGGTTCCTCAGAGCTATAATAAATCAATTATTTACGCTCCATAAACTAGTCCTATCAAATGCTTTGTATAAACAGAATACCACAATCAAATAACTTTGGAAAATACAGCATAGTTATATACCTCCTCTCTTGCAGATAAACAATGGATGTTAATACGTTGAAGGAAATGAGAAATCCCACAATAAACTGCTTCACTACTGTAATTTGAAGGACTCCTTGATTCACATAGCGCAAAGGAACACTCAGTGGGACACCAACTTTAGGAAAAGTAATCCAGAGAGATGAAAAATATTAGGAGATTCTACTTTTGCAGTTCTAGTGGCCAAGAAAAATTAAATCTTCCCTCATTTTACTTTTCAGGCTGTCCTCGGGAGATGTAGACTTTACTATATTATGACAGGTATGTTTGCATGTCTTTGAATGTATTTAAGATACAATATTAATTCCCAGTGATTTTTAAAATGTGAAAAATTGAAATAATTTAAATATACAGCAACAGGGTCAGGGTTGAATCTATATTCTATTCATTAAAACAATGCTCATAAAGATATTAGAAAATGCCAATAACATTCTAAGTGACAAAATAGAAACTGTTATATGTATACTTTATGTATTTTTAAATTATATAAAATTTACAGAGATGAAATAAACTAGAATATTAACAGTGGTTTTCTTTTGTTGGTGGAATATGGAAAATTTATAGGTATATCTATATATTTTTCTATCTCTTCTAATGTAGCTGAATATAAAACAAAAGAAAAATCAGTTTTAGGTCATCAGAAAGAGCCAAAGCACCATTTACTTGAATAGCTCCTACTTGTTTTTCAGGTTGAGCTTAGTTATAATTTCCTCTGAGAAACTTCCAGGATTCCATAACTGTAGCAGGTGCCCTTCTTGAGACCATGCACAATGTGAATGGCATCTTTCCCATGAAGGCATTTATCGCCTGGCATCCCATTGTCTCATTTACTTGCTTATATACCTTCTAGATTATAGTCTCTCTATGTCCAGCTCATCCCTGTAATCATGGGGTCTTGCACAGTGACTGGGTCGTAGCAGGTGCTAAAGGTGCTACATAAACATTTACTAAATAAGTGAAAGTGTGGATGTTTTCCTCATTTCCTAAATATGCTCCCTATATTGTGGCAAAGATAATATAATATCTGTATTCTGGAACAACAATAAAATTTCCCCTTAAATGATATATTTTATTGAGGCAGTTGATTTATTGATAAACCAGTCAATAATTTATATTTCTGATGAAATTTTATCTATAAGTAATTTCATTCACACCAGTTTTAAGGGCAACAGGGATTCCTGTCATTTGTTATGCAATTTTATCAGCACAACTGCCTAAACACCTCAAGTGTGTAAGGTTACATGTTCTTCTGTTTGAGTGTCTCCATTTGCTTCAAGTTGAAAACCGATCCTCTTAAGCATATGGATCCAGGACAGTAAACTTTTTGGACAACAAGTTCCTAGTTAGGTCCCAAACAACCATCTTAATAATGGAAACTTTAAATTCCAGTGGTAAAATTCTATTTAATTATTCTCAAAAATTGATGATGTGGGCATATGTGTGTAGACATATACATATGTAATAACAAGAATAATAATATTAAGATTAACATTTATTGAATGTTTGCTATGATCTGGGAGCTATGCTAAGCTACATATATATAATTATATATATGTATATAACTTAATCCTCACTTTATGTGGCAGATAATATGACTTTTCTCTTTGATGACAGAAAAAATTGAGGCAAGTCTTCTGAGTTTACAAAGCCAATGAGTACCAGAGTCAGGGTTATAATCCCCAGAGTCAATCTTTTTAATCTTCTTCTCATTCATTTTATAAATATGAATTGAGTGCCTACTCTAAGCAAGACATTGTTCTATGCACTGAGAATACCAGTGAACAAACAGAAAGACACCTTAGAGCCTACATTTAATGGATAGACAGAAACTTCAGCACATGGATACCTGCATACTATGGCAAAGATGGCTGAATGGCCACCAAAACCCATACTTCCTCTTTCATAGAATGTTTGCTATGGGGAAGCAGTTGTTCGGCGACAGTTATCTATTTCTCAGCTCCTCTTGCATATAGATGTGGCCATATTACTACTTTTTGCCAACAGAATGTGACTTAAAGAGATTTGTGTTCCTTTGGGGCAAAGGCTTCAAGGAATCAGTTGTGGGGTGTAATTCTCTCTTTTCTTTCCCCTTCTTTGAGCTGGATGCAGACAATGATAAACTAGTAAGGAACAAAGGAGTCTCTCCATAGAAGATGACTGAGTCTTCAAATCACTACTTGGAGGAAAGACACATGCCAACCAGGAAGACTGCCCCTGGACTGTTCTGTGAACAAGAAATAGTCATCTAAGGGCTTAGTCATTATCTTATTAGGCCTACTTGTTATTGGTGCTAGCACTATCTTAAACAACACAGAAATTTGTACCTTGACTTGGCTGCTACCATGAATATAACCAAAGTATGTAGCATTAATTGAATGGCATGGAACAGATATCACAGGCCAGAAATACAAAGACTGATATTACACAGCTACAAAATATTTGTGAGCACTGCTACTGATAATAACAGGAAAGGCTGACCAAGCACCAAAGTGAATCTATAGCTCCAAGGAGCTTGCCTTTTGCAAATTAGTTTGTGTTGGATTATGACTGCAGCTTTTTCCAATGCATTAAAAAAAAAAAAAAGACTGATATGCTCAGGGGAAAGTTGACAGGAACTAAGAAAATTGCTAGGATGGAAAATGCAAATGATCAATGACCCTAAATATCAGAAGATAAGACTAAAAAATGAAGACAAATGCTTATTTAAAAATATAATTTAGCCAGGCATGATGGCTCACAACTGTAATACCAGCACTTTGGAAGGCTGAGGCAGGAAGATTGCTTGAGCTCAGGAGTTTACGACTAACTTAGGCAACATACAAAAATCTCATCTCTACAAAACATCAAAACCTAGCCAGGCATGTTGGCTCACACCTGTAGTCCCAGCTATTTGGGAGGCTGAGGAGAAAGAATTAACTGAGCCCTGAAGGTGGAGGCTACAGTGGGCCATGATCATGTCCCTGCACACTAGCCTTGGACAAACAAAAAATTCGTGAGTTGCTTATCAATTCATACATATTGTTTCAGATGGCTGCAAAGTGCCCTCCATAATGCTAAAGGCAAGAGGTTTTAGGAAGCAAAGAAGCAAAGCAGACTCAAGAGAGGTAATTAGCAAGTACGTGGAAAAGGAGGTGTAGACACACAACATTGACTGGAAGCAAACATATCTAAAGACTAATAAATTTTGAGAAAAATTTATTGCCAAAGAAACCATGAATCTACTCCTATCAAAAGCCACGGACTCTCAAATTCTTAAAGCAATCCTTCACCTCCCAGTTTCATGGGAAAGAAGCAATTTTTAGAAGTAGCACAGCCTCCAAAGCAAATGCTTCCCATGCTCACTTCAGATGTGGCCATGGAAGGAAGTAGACAAGAAGGAGCTTCTTAGAGGGCAAAGCAAATAACAAACAACAGAGAACAATGTAGACGAGAGCTCTTCCCAAGTGGGATCTAGGTTCTAAGCAGGAATTTCCTCCACTGGAAAAACAGAGAATCTTCACAATACCTGTCCCAAAAGTTCCATCATTGTTCTGGACTGATGATTGCCATGTGTTTCTCAATATTCTCTGTTCTGAGTGGAAACCGTCTTGTACATATGCTGTCCTTGTTCTATCATTTTGTATTAGGGGGGAAGAACACAAGGAACCACATGTGGACTTAAGGAAAAGAACTGAGCAATACTACTTTGACATGGGAATAATATCCGAATGGGACTTTGGGGAGGAATTGGGTCGATTCTTTATTTGAAAAGAGAATTATGCGCTGAAATTTGTGTTCCGAGTAGACATGGCAGAAAGGGCTAACTTCCAACAAACTCTATGTCTTTCCTTCAATAGTATTTGGTGATTGGTGGTTTGCCGCTTGCTTGTCAGGAATTCTATGCCCCACCACCCTCACCTCCTTTCAAATAGATGAAGCCATGTGATAAGTTATCATTAAAAGTATTTGAGCCGAAGTGGTATGCATCAGTTCTGGACTAAAGATTTTAAGAAGTGAGGATTCTTCCTACACACTTATTTTCCCCTTTTACTGACTTCTTTCTCCAGGGAATAGCAGAGCCACAAGATGAAAGGCACCTGGGACCCTGAATTCTCACATGGAGAACTGTCTGCTAACCAGAACCACTTATTTTGGGCATGAGTAATTCTATAGTAGTGGAATTTTTTGATCTGTTTGTTACCACCATTTAGCCTACCCTAATCCACACCCACACTTAAGATTCCAAATAGTGAAACAGGAAGAAAATAAAACGGGGTAATGGATAGAGCCATATCCCATGAGCTGAGATGGTACATTGAGATAGGAAGATCAAAGAAGGCTTCCCTGAAGAGGTTACATTTTAGTCAAGAAAGAAGTTTGGCAAAGTCTGGGACAAACATTTTGAGCAAAAATTACAGTGCATATGAAACTCTTAAGGTATAAATCAATCTTATGTTTTTAAGCACAACCAAAAAGGCCACTGTGAAGGATGTAGAGTGAGAAAAGTCAGAGAGGCAGGGCCAGCTGGTGTTTGGGTCTTATTGGCTTGTGATAGAATGAGTAGATTTGAACTCTAACAGGAAACTTTCAGAAGAAGAGTTTCTAAGCAGAAATCCAGCAATCTGGATCATGCTTCTGGATGCTGCATGGAGATTTACTTTGGGCAGGCTAGATGGAAGAAGGAGATCAGGTAAGAGGGCACCGCAGGACTCTAGGAATGAGACAGTGATGGCTGGCCTAGAATGTCAGTGGTATAGATGGTGATATATGGTTAGATTGGGATGTATCTTAGCCAAAAACTAAAAGGGTTTGTATATGGATTGTGAATGAAGAAAAAATGAGCCAATGACAATTACATACTAGGCCTGAAAAGCTGAGTGGGATAGAGGTGCTTTTGGTGAGATGAGGAAAACTGGGGGAATATCAAGTGACTATGTGTGGGGAAAATAGGAAGAGAGAGAGAGAGTGTGTGTGTGTGTGCGTGTGTGTGTGTGTGTGTGTGTGTACTGAAAGTACCTTACACAGGATATGTATTAAATATCAATTTTTAATATAGTTGTGCTAAAATATGTTGGCAAATTCTTTTATACTGGAAGAGGATTCTAACTTTGAAGGTTTTTGAGTTGAGACACCCGATAAATATACCACACCCACACTTCTCCTTCTAAATTTTAAATTGCCTGAAAAACAAACCCAGGAACCACTCATAGAGAGATGTAAATATCACTTTTTAAAATCTTTTTATTTTAAAGGTGTGGGGTACAATTCAGGGTTAGGTATACAAACGTTCATTATGCAGGTACCCTTGTTGATGAGGTGTGCCCCCCACCCCTGGCAGTTTCCCACTCCTACCAGTTCCACCCCTACCCCTGTAGTTTCCCACTACTGCCAATCCCTTTCTTATAGTATCATGATAATTGTTCAATGTCTGCTTATGAGTGAGAACATGTGTACTCAGTTCTTTGTTTCTGTGATATATCACTCGAGCAGCCAATAAATATTACCTTTTTAAAGTAATAGTGTTGACTAGATTATAGAAATTTATACCTTCAGATAAGTAGTCTTGTGAATAATAATAATAAGCCCTACCACCCACCCTGCCATAAGCAGCTTCGAATAAAAGCATGCTTATATTCTAGTGAGGTCCCTGAACCCATAAAGAGAGAATATTTCAGTATATGCCTTCTGAGAAATTTTCCAGAAGGCCTGAGCCACATCTGCATAGATTCTTTTCCCAAATCTACCACCCATCAGTTAAGGCTGCCTCATTCTCCTGAGGAGAGATTGAGAGGACAGATCATAAGTCCAGGAATACCACCGACATAGAAATACAAAGAAAAAAAGCGTTTCTGTTTCAAAACAAATACAAATAAATCAATGTTAGAAATGTCTGTCAAATATTTATACAGGATACAACAAGGAACCAAGGAGGGAATTTTCAATGGATGGACATTACTTCAGAGACAAAAATGTGAAATAAATGGCCTTTTCCTTGGACCTTTCAACCTAGCTTTTGGAACTCAGCAATAGACTGAAGAAAAATTGAAATTTTTACCTTATTTCAGATAGTCAAAAAAAAAAGAAGAAAAAAAACTAAAATGGAAAAAAGAAATGTCTTGTCCATTTGTTGGATTTGATGTGAAATCCTGTTTTCCTATTTTCCAATCTCTTATTATGTAGGTAGCTCATACCCAGAGGGAAAAAGTGTCACACTTCCTAGAGCTACAAACTGCCAGCTAGCATTTCATCACTGCCATCACATCTTGCACTCCTGACGATTTTCTGACAGGACTGATAACTTCATCTGAGGACTCGGGTCCTCGGGCCTTTTATCTTATTCTTTCTTAACTAACCATTTTCCCTGAGGGATTAAATAGTAATACTACTGAAAAAGAGTTCCCATGAAGGAAGGAGACATGCTACACAAAATGCTTCTGCTCGTGGCCACCAGGCTGGCTTAAAGCTCCTTACTTCCCTTTAATTTTAGCTTTCATCTGTTGACTAAAAAGACATTGCTCTCAGATCCTATTCCCACGCTTCCTGGGCTCTGCTGTGAATTTCAGGGAACTACATTTCCCAGAGTCCCTTCCTAACATAGCTTCATCAGCTATAAAGCAACGGCTGAGGACAACAGTGGGAAGCAAAGAGAAACCCTGGCAACTACTAGACTTCCTCCAGTAGCCAGTCCCACTGGACAACCATTCCTTCTGCAATCCCAGATCCTGACTGGCAGTCCCCAACATGACTCTCCAGCTAACTCCGAAAACACCCCCCACTCCCTCTCATTGTCCCTCTAAGTTAAGGAATGGTAGCAGCTTCCAATGGTTGCTCATTTCTGGATGGTTAACCATCCCCTGAGTAGTTTCTCGGCTTTTCCATCTTCTGTGTAAACAACTGCCTGTTAAATTTTCTCTGTTGAAATACATAGAATGTTTTCTTGTTTACTGACTAGAGTATATCTGAAAGAGCCAAGTGTATTTTTGTTCATGTGTTTGTTTATATTCATCATACCAGGGATTAGCAACGTATGGACCTTGGGCACGCTGCCTGTTTTTGTAAATAATTTTTTTGGAGCACAGCCATGCTCATTCATTTAAGTATTGTGTTGTCTATAGTTGGTTTTGTGCTACAGCAGCAGGGTTGAGTAGTTGCAACAGAAACTTTATGGCCCACAAAGCCTAAAATATTTACTAGCTGCTGGCCTTCCACAGAATACTTTTGCTGACTCCTGCACTGAATAAAGCAAAGCCCTCCACCCAGAGGCCCTGCTATTCTCAGTGATCGTTACAGTCCAGGCCAGCACTGTACAATAAAAATATCATATGATCTACCATGTAATTTTACATTTTCCAGTAGTCACATCAAAATTAAAGCTAAAAAAAGGCAAAATTAAATTGTACTGATATGTTTTATTTAAGCCATTTTTTTCTACAATCCTTTCAATATGCTATCAGTATAAAAAAGCTATTGTGTTTTTTTTGTACTATGTCTTCAAAATCAAGTGTGTATTTTACACTTATAGCACATCTCATTTTGAATGCTAAGTTTTCATTACAAATACTAGACTTCTATTTAGATGCCATAAAATTTACATTTAAAAAGTAGATTCACACTATACACATATCAAAATTGATCAAACAAAAAATAATGACAGTACTAAATGCTGGCAAAGATGCAGAGAAATTAGTTCATTCAAAAACATTACTGGAGGGAATGAAAAATGGTACAGCCACCCTAGAAACAGTTTGGCAGTTTCTTATAAAACTAGACATGCAGCTATCATATGGTACAGCAATTGCACTCTTGGGTATTTATCCCAGTTAAATAAAAACTTGGTTCATACAGAACCTACTACACAAATGTTTATTGTGGTTTTATTCATCATACGCAAAACTGAAAAAAAAACACGGATGTCTTTCAACAGGTAGTCAAACGATGGTACAACCGTATCATGGGCAACTGCTCAGCAACAAAGAGGAACAAATTATTGATACATGTAACATGAGTAAATCTCAAATGCATTCAGGGAAAGATATCAGACTCAGAATGGTACTTGCTAAATTATTCCATTTAAACAGTATTCTTGAAATGATAAAATTATAGAAGTGGAGAACAGATGAGTAGTCGTCAGATTACTACCTCACCCGGGATGGGGGGATATAAGTATGACTTTAAAAGGGTAAATGAGGAATCCTTGTGGTGATAGAAATGCTCTGGACCAAACTATATCAATGTCATTATCATAGCTGTAACATCGCACTATCATTTTGCAAAATGTAAACACTGGAGAATCTGAGTAAAAGGTAAATGAGCTCTCTCTGTATTAACCTTTTGTAAGTGCATGTGGATCCACACAATAAACATTTTAATTTTTAACAAAGTAGATTCATATAACCAATCTCTCCAATAACTGAAAGTTTTCTAGTAACCTAACCAAAAAGGTTTTAAATCCAAATTAATTAAACATAGCTAAAATTAAAAAAAAATCAACGCACACTATTTGGGCAACGGTTATATTTAAAGCTCACACTTCACCACCAAGCAGTATTTTCATGTAACAAAACTTCATGCATACTTAAATTTATACAAATAAAAAAATAAATAAAACTCAGTTATTTCTAACATTTATCACAATTGATATGCTCAATATCCATAAGTTGTTAGTGTCTAAAGCGTTGGCCAAAGTAATTCTAGATTCTCTTTTGGGTCCAGAATGGCTAAAAATATAACCAAATTTGAGCAGGAAGACAGGAAAATAGCCACACAAAACTACTCCCACAAAGCACACTTCCTACAAAGAAACATACAATTCTCATACAATTCTACTCTTAAAAATCCTGCAGCTCCAAAGAAGTAATGAAGCCTCCATGGTATTAGGAACTAACCAGTTGTGACAAACTGCTTATAGAGATGCATTGTTCTCTCGACAGTTCTTCAGTCAATTAACATGATGCTGTCTCCTGGATAAGATGTACACTTCCTCCTTAAACTCCCATCTTTAACAAAATAAATACAATAAATAAAAGTGAATTATTTTAGACTGCAGCTTTTCCCACCAACCCCTATTTCTGCATGAACAATGGAGTTAGTATGATAATGAGCAGTGATGGCCCCGTTCACAATAGAGAACGCCGATGCCCTACTCAGACGGTCTCTCTCTTTGACAAGTTGACAAATGAAATTGGAAGACAGGCAGACAACCCAGAGGCAAAGCAAAGAAGTGCTCGCGGCTCCTCCATACTCCTGGATGCCTGGCATGCAGAAGGGTCATGGGTGGCACTTAGAGCTGCTTTCAGTCTGTGGAACTCTGGGAAAGGATGTGCAGGGTCCAGGGGTGACTCCTCTGTCGTGACTGTTGTGATTAGCTTCTCAGTGAAGTAATGAGGGGGCCTGACACAGCAAAACTTGCTATGTTGCTTACACAAATATTCCCATGGGTGAGGCTTGAGTAAGGTATATACCTCTTAAATGGACAGCAATTGCATCAGGTTTGGAGAAAACAAACAGGAACAATTTTCTAAAGGGACTGCAGCAGTTTAGCTGATCTGAAAGGAAGTCAAAGTCCCTGGCTTCGGCCCCCTCCCCCACCTTGGGGAGGTGAATCTTCTTTTTCTCTCTCTCTCTCTCTCTCACTAATTTACTTTAAATAAACTGTATTTTCTAATCTTTAAAAAAAAAAAAAACATGGCCAGGAAATCCACCCCAGCTGTAAATGATCTTGCTTGTTGCTGAATTTCAATAGCTTGCAATACTAACAGCTGCCATTTATTAGGCAACTATATCTTCCCAGTTCTCTGCCTGGCATTTTCATGCTCTCTAACTTAATCCTTACAAACCTTGGGCAGGATTATCCCTATCCACGGACAAATAAACTAAAGATCAAAGCTACTGAGTAACTAAAGTCACACAATAGGTAACTATCAGAGTTAGCAGGCAAACTAAACACGTCCTTTTGTCTCCAAAACCTGTGCTTTCATCCCTGCACTATGCAATTAACTCAGGACACAGTCATTTAATCAAATCACATTTACAAAGGAGCTGATAGATGCCAGGCACTGAATTAGTCTCAGAGGACACAATAAATAATAAATCACAGGTGCTCGCAATACAATCATATAAATGCATTTGATAAAGATATGTACAAAGGATTATAAGGCTTCTCAAAGATGTTACATGTATGGTGGGTTTGCAAGACATATGAAAGGTATCAGATGGAAAAGTCCTGACAGGAGGCGTAGTGTGGGTCTGTGGGAATGTGAGATGATACATTCTCGACAGAAAAAAAATGCATGTGCAAAGGCAAAGAGTGATAAAAGTCCACAGAGTGATCAAAATAGTTCAGGAGAATGCTAGAAACAAAGTCAAGGTAGGTTATAAAGGTTTGCTTTGTTACACGCAGGAGTTGGAAGTTATTCTGTAACTGAAAACCACAAAAGGATTTTTAAACAGAAGATGATCAGACCACATGGGCACCTCTCTCATCTATTCAAGTATGTATTGAGTACCAAGCATTGTGCTGAAACTGGAGACATAAATAAGAGTTTTCAGCAGAATAGTGGAGAGAATCAAACCAACAATCACAGAACAATACAAAAACTCCTAACAGCATGTTATCAAACACAGAGTACAGGGCAAGGATCAGAATGAAGGGAGGTGACAGGTGTCAGGACATGGCTGTGTACCTGGAGAAGATGTCACACAGGGGGTGCCTGGGGGATACACTGGAAGGAGTGAGGACATTGCAACTATTATGAGAATATATTTGAGATCATTCCTTAGAAATGATTACAATATTTAGTGACTTACTGGGCTGGGAGTAGGGACAAGGAAAAAGCACAGAGAAAATTAGAGGCTGGGAATAAAATCTTTAGCCAACTGAGTTTATGACAATGCCAAGAAAATGGAAACAGAGAAAAAAAAACAGCAAGCTTACAGAGGAAAGAGTTTATGTAGTGTTTTATAAACAATAACAGGAACCTGCCAAAAAATCACAAACAAAAACAGATATGAATAGAAAGAAAACACTGGAAATGGGATAACGGCATGCCAGGTAACAATAACATTGTAATTTTGTTATTTTAAAGATATTAATTATTAGACTACTTACCTAATAATGGCCAATACTGTGCCATCTCACTTACCAAAATAATGCATATTTTAGCTTATTAACATAATAAATTTTATCTTACTTGCTTTCTTGTTCCACATTTGTCTTGCACTGTGCAAACTGAATGTCTTGCAAATTTGCAACTTATAAGTATACAATGGAGTTTTCCAGAGCTATATTTGTTTGATGACAGCATCACTCTGAGAGTGAATGAAGGATATGCTGAGAAATGTTGATGTTTTACCAGACTTTTCCAAGGTTTGGAATATTGATATGTACATTTCCAGAGATTATCTCAGTTTGTTCTCAGTACTTCTGTGCTTTGCTAGGTTTCTTTGGTTTTACCAACTATCATCTTTGCAATCTCATTACCAACAAAGAAATCATTGTTTTGAAATCTTAAAAATTTTCTTTTGCCCATGTGGAAACACAATAAGAAGTAAGTACGCTTTCTTGTCTTATTTTGCAATATTTTAACATTTTTTCCAAGTTTAAAATTTTGTCTATGTTATTTTTGAATTTAATAATATCTTATTCTAAAATAAAATGTATTTCAACTACATTTTCCTTAAATTTAAGGATAGATGGTGGCTTTAAAAAAGAGAAGGCTGAATTCTCACTTTCTCAACACAGAGCAATAGCAATCTACATCTCAGAATGCTGAAAAAAGATCAGGGTTCTTGATTCAGAAAAGAGAAGAATCTACTCCAAAGAAACTTAAAATGAAAACAAAACAAAAGGTGTCTTTCCCTCCACGTCACAGATGCTAATAATCGTGGCTTACATAACAGAACCTTTGGAAATGTTATAACGGTACAAGCTAAGGCACAGCATTGATTTTGAATCCAACTACTCAGAATTTAAATAAAAAGGAACAGGGTATTCTTTTTGATGAGATCTTTAAAAGTTAAAAATGATTTTACGCAACTCTTCAAACTAAAATGGAAAAAGTCAAAGAAGCATCTTACAGGATTAAGCATCGAATGGCATTGACTGAAGGAGGGCCCACGACACCTGTGGGACTAATGAAGCCTGTGTGAGTGACAGAACGTAAGGGACATCCCGACATCAGAAAGTGTGCTTCACCAACGTTTTTGGCTCTGCTTGACAGTCAGTTTCATACATCTGTATTTGCCATTTCCAACCCAAATATTGTCCCTGTGACACTGAGCAGATGATATTGACTTCAATGATGCCATGAACTCCAGGTCATCAGACCCAAACTCCCATGCCCTGTCTCCTTTCCACGTCTCTGGAGCCATCTTCTCCTCCCCTCCTCCTGGCTGATATTGACAGTCTTTTCCCTGCTATTGTCTCAAAAGGTACATGTCTCTTTTCTTATTTCTTCCCAAAATCAGTTCCATCCCTCAAATTAAGTTTTGCATATATTTGTATGGGTGTGTGTGTGTATGGGGGGGGGATGGAGCGAGAGAGAGAGAGAGAGAGAGAGAGAGAGAGAGAGAACACAGAAGCCCTTCTTCCAACTTCAGTTTTGTATCAAGTCTCAAGTTATTTTTTCAGTTATTTGTTGCTTTTCTCTTTCTCTATAGTATGTGACTACATACTATAGATCCACAATTCCTTACCCACAATGCTAAAATGCAAAAGCTCTAAAAATAAAAAATAAAAATAAACTGCAACTCATTTGAGAACAAAACCTGATCTACTAGTTTGGCAGCCAAATCTCATGGAAACTGACACTTGGAGTGAATATTCTTATATTCAACAGAGGAAATATGCTATGATTGATTACAGCATACTGGGGGGGTGCTATGTAATATGTCATATATATGCACTCTATTACATTTGTAAAACTGGAAAGTATCTGTATTTTGAAAAGCATCTGGCTGGCCCCAAGGATTTGGGGTAAAGAAGTGTAAAGCTGCACCATCTTTCATATCAATCTCAATAGTTAAGAGCAATTGCAAAAGTATTTACACTGTATGCTTGATTAATACAGAGGCTGATATGAAACACCAGTGGTTTCCTAGTTAAGGGGTTCATCTAGAGAACTGTGGTCTAATTCACACTACAGTACTACATTAAGGTGCATTAACATGTCTAGACACTCTTCACACACCATTTAATATTCTCAGAGAATATATCCTGGTCCAAGTATGAAAAGTTGTCTGAAGGAAATAAGCCATGAGAAGCAAACAACAGATAGAATATGAGAATAACCACAACCTGTTTCTATCTCTGCTGGAAGCTCTGCAGGGTAGTTTTCACAGAAAGGTGTGTGTGGTGGTGAGTGGACAACTCACTAAGAAATTGTGTAAGCATATTAACACCACTATTCAAAGTCACAGCCCTCTAAAGGATGGAGTTTGCGAGACGGTGACAGATGATATTTGACAAAAAGATCTCCCAGTATTCACTTTCACTTTGTGGGTCTCTTTTACATAATTATTCACCCATCAAACCTCCATCAGTCTTTGGGAGGGAAACTGCAGGGGAAGTGAGATTGCAGACTCTGAGGTCAGGCTGGCAGGGCTGGAATCCTCATATGAGATCTTACAACGTGACTCAACCTTCTAAGCTATGCTCTCATATAAGAAATTATTACCTACCTCAAAGGGTTCTCGTGAGGATGAAATAGGATGAAATGTGATTTTTTTCTATGTAAAGCATTTAGCACAGTGTCTGGCATACAGCACGCATTCAACATATGTCAGTGTAACAAGATATGAACATTCAGGTTACTTTATTTTGCAAATTTAATTATTCTGCTTGTGCCATTCACTGCTGCACTAGAAGACAGCACACAAGTATTTTTATTTCCCTTCATCTCTTGGGAGGTTGTGTTCATTAAACACCCCCGTCTTTCCTCCAAGGAAAGGGAAACTAAGTTCTGTGTGCCACTGGTTCAGATTCTAAAATTTATAGGACATCAAAGCCTATTTCTGAAAGACAAAAAGAGTGGCTGGTGTTTAGAGAAGAGATAAAGAGTCTATTCTCTAAAGCAGGAGGTAAGGAGAGTTTCTTAAAATTGGAAAGAGACTCTTTAAAATAGGGGATAGTGGTGCAGGAGAACGCTTTGGTTCTAGAATGGTGAGGACTCGGTTCTTATAACATTGGCTGCACCCAAGGAGTAGAAATTACCTTTAAGGAATGCAATATGGCATGTCAAGGGAAAATTAAATTCATATGAAATTTCACGTGAAATATAAAATATGGTACCTCTATGTCAAGGAAGCCTCGAGGGACCCATCCTCAACAATGATGCTTGATTCCATTTATGGCACTGAAGCAGCAAAGTTGCTGAGACAACAGATGTCTCAAAAGTAACCTCTGAGGACACATGCGTGATTACTAGAAAGGTCCCAATATCATGGCACAACCTCAGTGAGGGGGAAGCCTTCAAGACTAACCATGTTAAATTTCCCAACAGTTCATCAGAGTAATTCAGTCAGAAATAATGTTGACTCATCAAAACAAAGGTCATAATTCTCGGACATCTGGTGTATAGCATGAGACTTATATCCTCTGCTCTAGTTATTAATAGTATTATCTGTACTACCATTTGTGCTAGGTCCTGGGTACACAACACTAACCAAGATATATGGTCATTGCCCCCTGGGAGTCTATAGTTTAATGAGGGAAAAGACCCTTTAAAAGCAATTTCTTTTAATTTTTATTACAAAGATGTAGGGTACAATTCAGAGTTAGGTCTATAAACATTGATCATGCAGATATCCTTGTTGATGAGGTACGCCCCTCCCTCCCTTAGCAGTTTCCCTCAACTGCCAATCCCACCCCCTGCCCCCAACGGTTTCCCATTACTGGCAATCGCCCTCCCACAGCATTATAATTGTTCAAGGTCCTCTTATGAATGAGTACATATGGAACTCTGTTCTTTGTTTCTGTGATAAATCACTGAAGTATGATCGACTCCAAATCCATCCAGGTTGCTGCGAAGTCCACATATCTGTCCTTCTTTATGGCTATATAATATTCCATTGTGTATATGTACCACATTATTTTAATCCAATCCAGTAAAAGCAATTTTAATATGTGGTGGTAAGTGTTAAGATGCAGGGAATGTGAGACAAAACTGGGTTCAAAGCAACAGAAGCAAGCCTGGGGGGCAGGGAAGGCCTCTTAGAGAAAGTGAAGATAAAGCTGAGACCCAGGGAATGAGAAAAGGTAGATAGGTAAAGACAGAGGAAGAGTTCCAAGCTGGAGAAACAGTGTGCTCAAAGCTCCCGAGATAAGAAGACAGAGCTGGATGATGCAGTTAAGAAAATCAAAGATATCCAGTTGGACTGGAGCACAGGAAGCAAGAGAGGAAGTGATGGGATGAGGTGAGGGAAGCAGAGGTCTGATCATGGTGGGACAACCTCTGAATAACTCAGATGAACTGACAGTTAATGGTTAAGTCAGGCCAGATAGTTGTCATGACCAAATATATTAAGCCCACTCCCAACAGCCAATGCTGGGCAACCCAGATCGGGGCTCCTAAGACATGTTTTTGAGCTGTAATGGATCAACTAAAAGTACTCCAGGACTGCCAATACTTGTAAACTCTAAGACAAGGGAATGGCTTTAAGAAAACAGACGGGCAACCCCCTCAGGTCCCCTCTCACTGTGGGAGCTTTTCTGTCTTCTGAATCCTGATTTCTCAAAAAAAAAAGAAAGAAAGAAAGAAAAGAAAACAGCCTGGGCAACTTGGTGAGACCTCATCTCTACAATCAATCAATCAATTAATTAACCATATGTGATGGTGCGCGCCTGTGGTTCCAAATACTTGGAGGGCTGAAACAGAAGGATCACCTGAGCCAAGTAGATTGAAGCTCGGGTGGCCATGAGCATTTCACTCATGTCTGGGCAACAGAATGAGACTCCAACTCAAAAAAAAAAAAAAAAGAAAAGAAAAGAACATAGGCACAACTCTGAGCTGTTGTGGAAAAGCAGCAGAGAACACTCGATCTTGGCTTAATGGTCCAAAGGGTACAAGAATGTGTATTAAGCCATGAACTCCGCTCTAATCATATACAGCAGCACCTAGGAAAGGGCCACCCAAGCACAAGACCATTTGTAATGCATTTATTCTGCAACATTATTTTCTGCCCCACTACACTGAGCTGAGGGAAATCATGACCACATGAGTAGTTGCAGAGACACAAGAAAGCTGGGCATGATGTTTGTATCCTGTCTTGGCCACATCCTAGCTACACAGCCCTGGATGAGTTGCTAGCATCTTTGAACTGCACTTTTCTCACTAGAAAAACAGAGGAGTTACACACACACACACACACATACACACACACACACACACACACACACGATGTGTGTGTGCATATATATGTATATGTGTGTGTTTACATATATATTTGTTAAGGCTCTGTTAGTGGTAGAAACCAAGTCAACTAGCACAAGCAAAATAGGAAGACATTAAGGATGAGTATGATAACATGGAACCTGATGGCAGGATGTGCAGTCAGAACTCCGAAGGGAATAAAAGCAGAAACCAGAAACCTGTGGAAAGCAGTTGCTCTCTCTGATTGTGTCTCTCTGCCTCTGTTGTCTTCCTCCATATGCTCTGCTTCCCAGTGTGAATGGGATGGACCGTGGCTCCCCATAAACCCCAGGTTAGCATTTCAATAGTTACTAGCAGAAACTGACTCCTTTCTATAAATCTTAATTTCTAAGAAATCACCTGGTTGGTCCAGTTCTGCCCCAGAGGAGGCAGGTCACATACCAGCCTGGCTCCCCGAGAACTCTCCTTGAGGCAATGCAGAGGGTCCTAATTTAGTGTCTATAATACTCAGTGATCTATCACAGAAACAAAGACCTGAGTACCTCATGTTCTCACTCATAAGCGGACCCTGAGCATTTGCCATAATACTATAAAAAAGGGACTGGCAGTAGCCTTAACCTGCCTGGGGAGGAAGGGGCAGCACATAGCATCAATAAGGGTACCTGATCTCAAACTAAGCAAAGTGGGGACCAAAGAGAAGTTCAAACTTTATCTGCACGATGACCACTTGTAGACCTAATCCTAAATTGTACCCCACATCTTTAAAATAAAATAAAATTAGAAAAAAAATAAAAGATCTGTGGGAATGGGTCTTAAAGAAGAGTTTGCCTGTTATCCCAGCACTTTGGGAGGCCAAGGAGAGAGGAATGCCTGAGCCCAGGGGTTCAAAACCAGCCTGGGCAACATGGCATCTCATCTCTACAATAAATCAAAAAATTAGCTGGGCATGGTGACGTGTGCCGGTAGTCCCAGCTACTTGGATGGTTGAGGTGAAAGGGTCGCCTGAGCCCAGCAGGTCAAGGCTGCGGTGGCCCTGATCGTTCCACTGCACTCCAGCCTGGGCAACAGGGTGAGATCCAACACAAAAACAAATTAATTACTTAATTAAAAAACAAAATGACCTTTAAAAGGGTCTGGGAGTTATAGACACCCTAAAAGGAAATCCTCTGCAGTGAATCCTCACAAAAGGTTTTGTTCAAGATTCATCTGCTATATGTAGAGTAGCTAGCACATACGAAACTCAAAATGTTACAACTTTTGTACCATCCCAAGGAATGTAATAAATACTCACTCCATTCAGAATTATCATGACTGGCTAAGATAAATCAATTTTGAGTGGGTATAATTTGATGCATGAAATCTTCATCTCATAGGCATTGCTTAGGTAAGTCTATACCCCACGTAGTTTGTGTCTTTTTGTTATATTTGGAAAAAATACAATTAGCTTTAGTATTTAAAAGAGTATACTTATGAGAGAATATGAGATAGGCCCTCCATGTTTCAAAATTCACTAAGCAGTCTGTCAAATGTGCGATTAAAGTAAAAGGATGATTATCTACTATCAGTGGAGTGAACACACTGGGAACCTGAGCTGCTGGTGTGTGATGTCAAAAAACTGCAGTTGTCCTGCACTTCTCAAATGTCATTAAAGGACCTTGAGTTTGGTTCTACAGCATTCAATAATTGCCTGAATGACACACGGGCACGGAACTTACTGAACAACTAGATACACTCCGAATAACAAGCTGTGTTTGGACGGAGAAAAAATTGAATGTGCAGCCTTCTCAATTAACCTATTAAACTGCCATCCAAAGGTTAAACCAAACCATTCATTTCTAGAAGGATATATGCTTGATTTAACTAAATGGATGCTCCTTTCCATGCATTCCACTCAAAAGACTGTGTTACCAAAAGCAATCATGTCTGGGGTCTTAAGAGGTTATGTAACCATCTTGTGCATAAGAAGCTAACAACTTAGATGGTGTCTTGCTGAATTAGAAAGTCATACATTTAAAGTGGTCTAACAATGAAAAACGTTCTCTAAATTATTTCAGAAAAAGTAGTTCTATAAATTCATATTAGTACTGAACCTCCATGTCATGAGTTACAATTGAATTATAGAGTGGGTTTATAAAAATATAATTTTTCAAAATGATTATTATAAAGAGTATAACCTTTGTGTTATCTATTGCTTCCCATAACTGAGGATGGGGATGTTGGTGAAATTTTTGTGCATAGGATCGCTTATGCTAAATTCAGCTCATTACTTAAAGAGAGTACTTATTCCAAGTCTTCTAGGTGCTCCATGAAGACGCAAAGGTGACTAAAGTATGGTTTCTCCTTCCAAAGAATTTATAATCCAGTCTAAATAAAAAGATGTAATCCTTCCAGTAAACAACAGTGAGCTAGCTAATGGATGAAGACAGCAATGAACAAACAAAAGATTCAAAATGAGAATTCAGAAGTAGAAGTGATGGAACAGGCTACGGTGCTTAGAGGAGGCTTTGTGCTGTAGGTGAAGTTCTAGCTGGGTCCTGAAGGATGGATGGGATTCAGATCACTGCAAAAGAGAAAAGAGCTTGTTGTACTGCACAAGCAAACACAGGTGGGGACAGCAAAAGCGCCTCCAGAAAACACATCCAACAACAGTCATTACAACCAGATATGCTACACAGTCCAGTACAGAAGGTTGTAAGTAAGATGGAAGAGCACAGCAGACACCAAGATCAGTGTCAAATAAGGCACATACAAGGAGGACAAAAAAAAAAAGAACCAGAATTATTTTTTGGAGGGCAGGACTCTTGTAATACAGGCTTCCCTGGCTAGGTAAGTGTTCTAGGAACCCATCAGCATCAGTGTACAAAGTTAGAGTTATGGTAAGACGCTGTGTTCAGCTTCAGTGATTCTTTTTTTATGGATATTTTTTCAGCAAGTTTGCCCATTTCATGAAGGGTGATTTACCGGCATACCTGCTCTTACTATGCTGAGTGTTCAGTAGGTTTTTTTTTAACCAAAAAACTGCATGACCTCCATGCTCTACCTTCCATATTCATCCGATCTTGCCCCAAGCAACTTTTTTTTATTTCCCCAGATTTAAAAGTCCTCAAAGAAAAACGTTTTGCCCGTGTAGAAGAGGTGAAACCAAAAAAACAGCAGGAGCATTAAAAGGCATCAAAATTGACAAGTTAAAAAACTGTTTTGAGCAGTGGAAAAAGTGTCTCGATAGGTATATTGCATCAAACGGACAGTACTCTGAAGGTGACTGAAGTTTAAACACGTGAGAATAAATACACAATTTTTTAAGTACATTCTGTCCCCCCACCCCCAGACAGTATTATTGTTGTATTAATTTTACCAGTGAGGAAACAGCAGGTTTTAGAACTGAACAGAATAGTCCCAAGTTGGAAAGACAGAGAAGATTCCTGTAAGGCAGCCGTTTTCAGACAGGGACAATTTTGCCCCCAAAGACATTTGGCCATGTCTGGGAACTTTTTTTTTTTTCCTTTTTACAACTGGAGACAGAGTGCTACTAGCATCTAAGAGTACAGGTCAGAGATGCTGTTTAATATCTTACAATGCACAGAACAGCCCCTCACAACACAAAATTATACAGGCCAAAATGTCAAAAGTGTTAAGGTTGAAAAACCCTCCTATAAGAAGAGCTTAAAAACGGATTTGAAATAACTCGCCAAAGTGGCTCTCCTAATGCTAACTGGAAGATATAAAAAGAGGGAGAGTGAACTGTTTAGGAAATAAATGGTATATAAAGCTTCAGAGGCAAAGCCTCCTTACGGAGGGCCTCAAATGCAGACTGCTTGGATTAAGGCCACAGGTTTGATCCACTGTATTGTGAAAATCTCTTTTTCAAAGCAAAAAGATCTACCCTCAGCCCTAGAAAGTCTTATACTTCCTAGGGTTGCTCTCAAGGGGAACGAGGTCAGAGAATGTAAATAGTTTAGAATTACTATTAGGAAAATGAATCAAAGTACAAGTTCTACTAATGAAAGACTAATAACATCACCTTGATGATGATATTAATCATGATAATGATAAAAATGATGATGTTAATTACTTCCTGAGAGGCCTTTCCTTGCCACTCTTCGTCACTTTCATCCCACTGTTTGTTTCATAGCACTTACCCACTTACAACTACCTGAAATTAGAGAGTGTGACAGATATTTCAATTCTTATTGACTGGCCGGTCCACTTGAGCACAAGCTCCATGAGGGCAGGAACTTTGTCTAACCTATTACCTGCTGTATTCTTGTGTCCAGAGATGCCTCAACTAGGTTCTCAAAAGTAGGTGTTCGTCAAATATTTATTGAACGAAAAAGTGACAATCACATTTGCGTAGCATACACTATCATAAAATGCTTTTATTCCTTTCTTCAAGAAGTAACATGTGTGGGCACCATGGCAGAGACAATGGTAGGAAAACCAGATATGAGCCTGCTCCCTGCCACCTTACAGGCCAGCCAGAGTGTCAGGCAATGGAAACCATCATTACAAGCAGGTGTGATACACAGTCCAGGACAGAATGTTGAAACTAAGATGGAAAAGCACAGCAGACACCCAGAACAGTGTCAGGGGAGGTGCATATTACTGTTATTTCAGTTTTGCCAGTGAGAAAACAGCAGGCCTTAGAACTGAGCCAAATACTCCCGAGTCATCTAAGTAGAAAGGTGGAGGTGAGATTCTTGAAAGTATATACTGACTGCTTAGACAGAAAGATGAATATAATATTACTATTTGCTTGTTTGTTTATTTATTTATTATTTATTATTTATTTATTTATTTATTTTAGAGTTGTGGGGTACATGTGAGGATTTGCTATACAAGTAAATTGGGTGAAGGTGAGGCTTGGGCTTCCAGTGAGCCTCCTCTCTGCCTAGTAGTGTTATTATTTTGAAGTACGCACATAACTGAAGTAGGAGGCCTATCTTCATTCATTCTGTCAAGTTCTAGTGTCCTCCACTCTTCCTGACTGTGAGCAGGATTCTGTCTCTGACTGTAATGGACTACACGTACGCTAAAAGCAAGTGAATGTCTATCCAGTGAGACACTGGTAAGTCAGCACTGCACAATTGGAAGTCTTCAAACTGAGGTGTGGGAAGGATGAATGGGGTGAGGGTGGGAAGAGATGGGAAAACTACCCAAATTCATTCAGATTTACATAGAAGAATTGGGTTTGGGAAATCAGCGCTGCCCTACCACTTCAAAATGACTAAATAACATTTTCCAAACCAATTTGAACAAACTTTTGGACTCTCCAGTAATGGTGTTATTGTTTTATGCTACAGCAACAGCGACACTGATTTCTTCAGAAAACGTTTACTACATGTCAATTACTTGCCAGACACAGAACTGTCCCCAACCTCCGGGGATTTTTGGCAATACCTGGAGACATTTTTGATTGACATGAATGGGTGGAGGAGGATATTCTGGCATCTAGCGGGTAGAGATCAAATATGCTGCTAAACAGATTATAGGCCTGAAACAGTTTCCTACCACAAAGAATTATCTGGTTCAAAGAGTCAGTGGTACTGAGGGTAAGAAACACTGCTATAGATCCAAAGATCAAAAGAAAGAATTCTTGCCCTCAAGGACTCAAGGTAGGCAAATGATAACAACTGAACATGATAAGCCACATGGTGGATGGTGTCTAAGATGCCCTAGTAGCACAAGGAAGGTAATTCTTATATCCACACTCTTGAGAGAGAATCACTAGAGGTGAGCCATGGGTCCCCTACCCAACACACACACACACACACACACACACACACACACACACACACACACCCCTTCCTTCTCTCAATATCGGTCTTATGTCACAATTAATATGCTTTAAATGTTAGTGCCAGATATCACATAGCCCCAAAGAGTTGGCAAATTCACTCCCAATGATTTTTAATTTATTCTATTCCTTTCCATCTGCAGAAGAACAAAAGAGCCCCTTGTGGCAAATTAGGTTTAGAGACTGTCAAAGCATTTTTATGGCAACCTGCACAGAACAGACCGAGTTGGTGTTTCAAATAACAGAAATTACAGTGTAGTTTGTACATGTATGTAGAACAAAAGACTTCATTCGAAAATGAAAGAATTAAAAGAAAACTCTTTAAGGTCACTTACCTCTCCAGTGGTTAACAACAGGCACGATTTACAAATTGGCACCACCTCTTTCATAAACAAGAATTTTTTTTATTATACTCTCCACATTTATGTAATACAAAAAATATTTATGTTCCACAAACTGTGATGTCCATGCAAATATAAGGACTTCTATAAGATTTTTTTTTTTCAAGCAGGATTTATTGAGAGGAAAGAAAAGCTCCCACAGTGGGAAGGGACCCGAGGGGATTGCCCTAAGATAAACTCTTATAGAAAATGAGTTCCTGTCTCAACATTAAATGGAAACATACACACACCCAGATAAATTAGCCACATCAAACAAAACAGTATAGTCAAATTTAATCTTATTCTGAGACAGCTTACTTCCAATCTGGCTAACTGGAGAAAAGTATCAAACAATTTGAGATGTCCATTAGGTCATAAATTCAGTTTCTTACCAACTAATGAAGACATCTTACTAGATGACATCTAAAGACTCAATGTCCCCTTAGGGCTGAATGATTTGTTTTATAGTTTCCCTTTAGTTAAAGCTGATTTCTTTCTTATTTTTGACTTCTCTCAAAAAGGGGTTTCTTAAATTAATTTGTTTCCACATGTTCAACTCACTATAGCCAGAGGACATTCTCATTAAGATGCATTTCCAGCCACTCCTCTATTATTACACCATTTAGCAATCCACTGCAAAGGTTGTAGAATTCAGAAAAGGCTTTTTGCTTTCCTTTGCAAATCGAAATTTTGGCCACAGGGTATTGTCTTGAGCCAGTCCAACCTAGGATACAGTCTTTTTTCTAACTGTAAAACAGTTATTCATGCCCTTGCTAGTAGAGAATAGAGAGAAACTGGTAGGTCATATAGCCTTGACTTCATTCAAAATGCATATGGATAGCTGAGTCTCAACTAATTTTTGTTGAAACCAAGCCAACTAATACCAATCATGCTAAGAAAAGTGGTTCACATGGTTGGTTGTTTTTTTTTTTTGTATTTTATGAGGAAATTTGTTTTGTAGATATTAATAAACTAATTATAATATCAATGACCTAGAATTAAAGTAATATTTAGGTGATTTATAGTTAAATTAAAAGACTTCTGGCCTAATGAATTCATCACACAAAATTCTTCGTCCAAGTTTTTCACTGCCAATATGATCACTATAGAAACATTACTCTTGGTGTATGTATACCTTAATCTGTTTCTTTTCTTTTTTTTTTTTTTTTTTTTTGCTACCAGCAAAATGGCACTAGAGTGTTTCCCTGCAATTCTTATTTCACTATGTTGTACCTCTGCGAGAGTTAATGGTCCAAGGGTAAAAATCAAGATCTGACCAGGCTACAAACTTCATTTATCACTCACTGATGCAAATTTCACAAGCCATCTTCCATCAGTTTGTACTTTCTTCAGAGTTGTTAATTCTCTGATATGAAAATATATTAAACTAGACACCTCTAGTCTTTTCCATAGAGCTCCTGCCTTCATTCCTCCATTAGATAATCATATATCTCTATTAGATGTTAATGTGATTCAAATACACAGAAAACTTTTTTTTTTTTGAGTTGGAGTCTCACTCTGTCACCCAGACTGGAGTGCAGTGGCCGCTCCCGGCCACCGCAGCCTCGACCTGCTGGGCTCCGGCGATCCTTCCACCTCAACCTTCCAAGTAGCTGGAATTACAGGCACGCACTACCATGCCCAGCTAATTTTTGATTTACTGTAGAGATGAGGTCTCGCCAAGTTGCCCAGGGGGGTTTCGAACCCACGGGCTCAGGCAATCCACTCACCTCAGCCTCCCAAAGTGCTGAGATTACAGGCTGAGCCACCGAGCCTGGCCACAGAAAACTTTTAATTGTGAAAATGTGTCATAGTGTAATGTAAACATTCTTAAGATAATTAGTGTGTATTTCAGCCCTCTAAGTATTCTCAGGCATAATTTAAGCTGCCCACAAATCCACTCCCTTAAAGTGACAAACATCTGATTTAACCATGGCTTCATAATACTGCCCATTTTTACAACATACACATTTGCACTCAGGAATGTCTGTCTGCATGCAAATTTCCACTAATAGTCATATGCATGGATATGACACAGAAGAATTTTTAGTTACCCCCACAGATTTAAATGCAATACCTTGAAAACTAAGAGGACTCTAAGATTAAACTTGCTTGTCATCTACACAACTAAAAAGAAAATATTTTAGCCGGGCTCGGTGGCTCAGCCTGTAATCCCGCGCCTTTGGGAGGCTGAGGTGAGTGGATTGCCTGAGCCCGCGGGTTCGAGACCCGCCTGGGCAAGCAAGACCTCATATCTAAAATAAAAAAAAAAAAAAAAAAAAAAAAAAAGCCGGGCGGGGTAGCGCGCGCCTGTAGTTCCAGCTACCTGGAAGGCTGAGGTGGAAGGATCGCCGGAGCCCAGCAGGTCGAGGCTGTGGTGGCCGGGAGCGGCCACTGCACTCCAGTCTGGGCTACAGAGGGAGACTTCAACTAAAAAAAAAAAAAAAAAAAAGAAAATATTTTAAACAATATTTGAGTAAAATTTACATTTTTATCATGGAAGAAATTATTCTTAACTTTTTTATAGTCCAGTTTTTGACATCACAGTTTCATAGAGTACAACAATCCTGCTGGCTCAAAAACATTCAAAACTATGGTAAGATGATAAATATTTTTTAAATTGTATGTCTATAGAAAATATCAAAAAGTAGAAAATGTAAAATGTGTCCCTTGGGATGGAGGATATTTTTCATATGAAAGCACTTGTCAAATGTAAAATGTTCAACAAATATGAAATGCAATATACAATATTCAATTAATTCAAATTTTTTGCAGTGTTAACTTGGGTTGAGCTACATATGTAATTATTTAGCTATGTCTTGCTTATTTCTAAAAGGATTTGGGAGAATTGGTGGCATTTACTCTTTCAGCATTGATAGTGCAGGGTGGGTGGGCAGTAACCTCTCATACACAAATTCCAGGTCTTGTCACAGTCAAATGTACATGCTTTTCATACACACCTTATATGTATTTATTAAAATACATATAAATTTATTTATTAAAGCAGCTCAGCTGGGATTTCTGGTTGCACATTGTTTTGAGGTAGTTCTTATTGCATTACCATTTAAAGGTGTGAAAATGGTTTTCTATTCAGCTTTGTAATCAGATCAGATCATTCTTAACAACTTGAAAAGATGTCATATTCATGATTTACTGTAAATATCATGAATACACACACACATATATAGACACACACACATATATAGGCACACATACACATAAAATGTTAAATGAGTTCTCTCTCCACTCTGGTAACACCCACAACTATGAAATGTAGTCAATGACTTACTATTTTTTATTTCATTTGAAGGCAGAGACAGAAATGAAATCTTAGAAGGTGAAACTTCAGCTAACAATACATGACTCTGCTATTTGAAACATAAACAAAAGAATCTAGAAAAATAAGCTTTGCTTCCTCTTCTTTGTACAATTGAAAAGCATAGATTTTAGGTTCATTTTTCTCTACAATAGAAGCCAAATTAATTGGCTAGCTATAAATTCATGAAACTGGGCAACTACTGAAGTAATTATGACACAGAGTAGCCAACAATATAGGTATACAATTACTTCTGTTAAGATGTCTCAATTTTTTTCCTACTGGAATGCCAACACATTCAGTGTGATCTACAAGCATTATAAGATCTCACATCTCCACTGATGTGAAAAGTCACAAGGTACCAGTCAAACAAAGTAAAGGATGGCCAGTTTCACTGATGGCAAAGCAGAGTTATTACCCTGGGGAGAAAAGATAGCAGATGATATTTTCTGTATTATACCCTACCTTTCTTTTCTTTAGGGAATTTAAACATAAAACAACCGACATGCTTTGGCAGGTTTTAGAACCTTTCAACTCCTCCAGCTGACTTGTTCATAAACATTTGGTGGCTCAAGAAGAAAATTACTGGTAAAGTAAGTTAGCTGGGCACTGAAATCACATTTTCATTTTAAAAGTTCGACAATATTCTAGTTTTCCTAGTTTGCTTCTGGTATATAATGCGTATACATATTTCATTAGAATTTTCAGAGCAGTTGCACTTATTTATTTAATAAGTCTATGTTTATTTTATCAAATTAGTTTACAAAAGGTAAGAACAGTTATGCAATGCACTCATGCATGAGTAAATGGTACCATTATATGGTATTTAACTTCAAAATAAATAGAAGAATGATACAATGGTTTAAATATTCACAGATATTTAGAACAGAAGTGATCTAAGAAAGCTGAAATATACTTTACAATAAAAATTCAGGGAATTCATGAATATATTTCAAATCACTACAAAAATCTAACAAAATGAAGACCACACATTGTTACAAGTAAATATTCATAAGGAAACAAGAATTTTTAGTCAACTATTTGGGACCAATAAAATGTCCACATGGGTGACTGATTATTTTAACAACATTTGAGATGGTATCAACAGCATCATAACATTTTTCCAAGCAAAGATTGTTACTAGGATTTTAAAAGAAAGTTTCTTCAAGGTTTGTTATAGTACTATAATTTTCAGAAAGACAAATTAAGTCAGATGAGCAGTTTTCTCATAAGATAGTACATTCTTTTATTCTCTGCCTTTTTTAAAAATCAGCATTTTTATTTGATTATTTTAGAGATATGTAAATAATACCTCAATAACAGTTGAATTTATCAACATATAATGGTGCTCCTGGAATGAGAAGTCTCTCTGTGTATGTGTGTGAGTGTGCATGTGTGTGTGTGTGCATGTGTGTGTGTGTGCACACGCTCATGTGCATGCACGTGGGCAAACAGGCACTGTGTCAGGGGAAGGAGTATAAAGGTGGTTGATGGTCAGCAGCCCTATCTGTAAATGTATAAATGTATATACTTCTCATTTTACAAAACGCTATTCATCATCAAGCCATTTTTCTTTTGACTGATGAAAAAAATAATTTCATACATAATTATTAATTAATATTGATTTTTCTCAGAAGCTTTCTGTCTTTTCACAATCAGGGCACAAAGGCAGACCTTGAGCTCTGCAACTCTCATTCCTTTCAGGAGGCAGTAGAGCAGAGAAGGTGGAGGGCATTTCTTAGGCATCGAAGAAAGAAGATAGATAGGTTCGTGTTTGGGGATTAGAAATCATAAAATCCATATGAAATTTTTTTTTTTTTTTGAGTTGGAGTCTCACTCTGTCGCCCAGACTGGAGTGCAGCGGCCGCTCCCGGCCACCGCAGCCTTGACCTGCTGTGCTCTGGCGATCCTTCCGCCTCAGCCTTCCAAGGAGCTGGAATTACAGGCGCGCGCTACCACGCCCAGCTAATTTTTTGATTTGATTTGATTTGATTTGATTGTAGAGATGAGGTCTCGCTTGCCCAGGCGGGTCTCGAACCCGCGGGCTCAGGCAATCCACTCACCTCAGCCTCCCAAAGGCGCGGGATTACAGGCTGAGTCACCGAGCCCGGCTCCATATGAAATTTTTAACACCAAGAAAAAAATAGAGCATAGAAAAAAAAATTAAAATGATGTAAAGTCAGACAAATGTCAGGTCAGAATCCGGGATCTACCACATCCATTGTTTAACTACAGACATATTACTTCAATGCTTTGTGACTCTATTTTTCTTACCTGTAAGATGGAACTGATACTGTTCACCTAAAAGTTAGCTGTGATAACTGATGACAAATGCAAAGACAGGCCTCACACAGATAGGAGCACAGTAAATAGGTGTTTGTAAGTCTTACTAGGAGAAGACGGTCACCTGGAGAAAGCGCTTTAAAGAGATTCATATGGAAGTTGGAATATTTTCAACCCTACAAAGAAAGGAACTGTTACATTTCATGTTTTTGCATCTCAGTATCTGTAGCACCTTATATTTACTCTTTATTTCAGATGAAAGATTTTTGGTCACTGACTTCAAGTATTTGAGAAACTGTTCTATTATTATACCCTCTTATCTCCACAATTATCTCTCTAATTTCTGTTAAAGACAGGAAAATACAGTAACCTGAGCGCTCAATCATGCCTTTTATCTTTCTTGGAATGCTCTTCTATTTTTCTTGGCAAAACTTTCAACCTCCTTTCAAGATATTTCTAAAGGAGCACAACTCTGAAACCACCAAAATATACCTCAGAGCTCTGTACGTTGTACATTCTTTAAAAATCATGTATGGGTCTCCCTGTTCCATTAACAAAGAAACAAAGCATCTAGTTCTCTTACCAAGAAGCAGATGACCATATCTTTGTTACCTCACTTACGAACCACTAAATAAAGAGATTTCCCAGTGAAGAGCCAAACGTTTGTAATGTTCATGAGATAACTGCAGTCAACTGAATAAAAGACTTGAGTTAGTACCTGAAGGGTTAATTTATTCAGACACTACACAATACACAATGACCTCAACAATCATTGCCCACCAGCTCCCTGTTAATGATTTAAGCTACCTACCCACCAAAAAAAGAGCCATTAGCTATCTAATTTTTCCTAACTGAAATCTAGTGAAGAGATGAGAAGTATGAGACAAAAATTTGAGCAAAAAAATGAATAATATGATACAGAGAAATGTAGTTTAGAAAGTAATAGGAAATGAAAAAAGAAAATTAACAAAAGAGGGAAAAAGAAAAAGAAACAGGAACAACGATATTTAACCAAATTATGTATAATGTAAGACAGAATACAGAAAATATAAATGCTAGAGGGATGTAGACAATGATATTTAATAACAATGATACTTAGTGAACCACTGTTGAGAATCCAATTTGTATTAGACATTACAGTAGATGACAGAAAACACAAAGTAAAAGCAAAAAGAGATGTGGTTACGGTCTTCTAAGATTTTATAAAATAACTGAAGGGGATAAAGGACCACACATAAAGAAAGTTTTTAAAAACTTATGAGATACCAAAGGGAAAAATCTCCGTCTGTGTGCTGAAATACAGAAAGTACAAGGAAAGCAGCATAATATTTGGAATCGTTCGGGTCCTAGACCATTATCCTGCTGCTGAAGGACCGCATAATTTTGGACGGCTCAAGTGACCCACTATGGACCTCAGTTTTCTCACCTGTAACATGAAGAGGTTTACCATATGACCTCAATGCTACTTATTCTATAATTCTAGAGGAGGAGGCATAGCACCTAAGCTAAATGTAAAAGATTCTTGAAAGTAAGGATTTCTGAGGTGAAATTTAAAGGAAGGCGGATGAATTGATTATTGACAAACTGTCAAAGAGAAATCTCAGGAAAAGAAAAAGTCCTGAACAAAAACCCCAGAGCTGGAAAGAAAAGAGTCATACGTGAAAGGTAAAATTCATACCTGGTTGGCTGGACTACGGAATCAGTTAGAATGAAATAACAGTCAAAAGAGATGGGAAAGAAGGTAGGATCACAGAGATCAGGAGCTCAGCTGAAGATAGGACAACAGCAGAAAATATATAGAAATAAAATAATAGAGGATCTGAAGAGTAAGCAAAAAAAAAAATGTTTTCTCAAGGCAGAAGAAAAAGTTTTGAATAAAAAAGAACAAAGAAAGTGAAATGCAATTAAAAGTCAGAAAAGTAGAAAAAACAGCTCTTGGTTTGATAAATAAGAGAGAAAAGTAAGTGGTTGTGAGAAAACGAATGAGTAGGTGTTTTAGAAAAAAATGGGCTGAGGCTAAACGTAGATAAATGGTCAAAGATTTGAACATTATTTCTGAATTGGAGCCTTTAGCACTGCATCAAAATGGGCATTTCATGGTCATTCCATCAGTGTTTTAGTTGCCACACTCATAGCATCTCCAAGTAGGATGAGTGTACAACAGAAAGTGAAATTGCTGGAGAATTGTGACGAAATACTTTCTTCCTCTTGGACTAAATACCAATTAATTGACCTAAAATTGAACTTCCAGCAGCACCAAATGCAATGCAATCCTAACAATAATTCTTGTTATAGCTAACATTTGTTGAACTCTTCCTTGCACCAGGAATCATGCTGTTTTGTGTTTTAAAGGCATGATCTCATTTAGTGCTTCCTGTGAGAGGACAGAAGAAGATGTAGGTGACCAGAAATGGTAATTTTATCCTGTTTATCTTTCTTCATTTAGACACAGAATTCAGTGCTCCTAGTATGCAAAAGTATTAAAAAGTCAGGTGCTGAAGGCAAAAGATACTGTTCAACCATCTCCACCACACCAGGGAGGTACAGACAGAAGTATCATTATTACCTCACACAGGAGGGTCCAAATGAATCCACAGCATTAAAAAGAAATCAGGGAAATGGAAAACATGAAAAAAGACTGCAGTGCATAAAAGTTAAATGAGGCAATATAATAGAACACATGCTCTTAAAACCTTCAGCCTCTTGTTTTTATTCTATAGTGTAAACACAATATTACTACCTGGAGGGTGGATGAGTAACAGCTGAGGACACTTTATTCTCATGAGGAGTGAAATAAGAAGACATAACTCAAATTTGTAATTAACTAGATAGCTTCTGTTACAACTGTGAAAGGCATCCTTTCCAAATGCAGTTGCTTATTGTTGAGGTTTCCTTCTTGTAACTAAAAATAAAAAATAAAATAAAAACATCTGCAGAGGTATGCCTGGTAGTTCTCTAATTAATGATCAAAAATGCATTTACTTTGGCATAATTTCACATTTTTATGTGAAATCTTATTTGATTGTAATTAGTATAGACTACAGAACTTAACTAAGACTAATCATTCCTTAATGCAATCAGAATCCCAAAAGAACAATATAAACAGATTTTTATTGGTATTAGTGATACAAACTTGTAAAATATAGAGCCAATTAACCTATAACAATGCTTCCAAAATATACAATAAAAATAAATTATGGGTGCATTACCAAACAGTTTCATGAGTACACTAAGAACATAATAACAGTGTTAATTATCAAACCCCATAGTATCAGTCTTCCTTCTTAAATGCTAAATATATTAATGCAATCACAATTACAATACATATTAAAATATGTGATCTCTTAATGAGATTAAGCATTAAAAGACTTCAAGACACTGTAGTCTTGATGATGTCAATGCAGCTTCCCAGTTAAATTCTGACTAAAAGGAAATCAACAATTTCTAGATCACATAAAATTTAGAGTTGGTTCCCTTAAATTTTGAAAAGTTAAGTAAGTTTTCTTTAACTTAGAAACAAAAATTAAAAAGGTAGGGTGTGGGAGAGGGACTTAGTAAACATTACTGCTTTTCAAGTTTCAGAGTATAATAGCAAGTGTACTTCTCTTGTTTACTATATCCTAAATCATTTTTTGCACCTTCAGTCTCATGAAATAATTTAACCCCCCACCCACCCCCAAAAAGAAACTGGTAGCCAATATCTGTGCTTACACATTTCTACTGCTATTTATGAAAAGACAGTAAATGCAATTTGTCTTAAAGTAGAGTTGTCTAATGAAACTTCTCCATTGGAACTGGAATCCATCCTAAAATGTCTGGAATATTTCACACAATTAGATTTAGAACTCTAGCTGCTCTCCATCCATTTCCAAAAAGTGCCAAATTGAACATGTTAGCACAGGATGGATTCTCTTGACTGAGCCTTGAAGCTAAACTTGAAAAATACAAATTGGCTTACAACTTCTACTGTACCAAAATTACTTTCCAGCTGGGCTTTAGTCAGACATTAAGAGGGAGGTGCAATATTTGAAAAATGTAATTGCAACAGTATGTTCATATTTCTTAAATATTGTGAGTTTCTCCTCACAATGCTGCAGATTCATAGCAGCTTGCTGGTGAGACAGATGCCAAAATCATATGCTAGGAGGATAGGGGAACAGACTTCTAGATTTGGGGAATTAACTAATCCCTTACCTGCTGCCATAATTTTTCACAATTTCTTGGGTGAGTTCAGCCAAGTTCATATTGATGCACAAAAAGGATAAGTCAAAATCACTAGCATGCTTGAAAAAAATAACAAGATTCGTAACTTAAATCTATCATTCTGGAGGATTCTGATGAAATAGTTTCTTCCTCCTGAATTCAAAACCAATTAATTGGTCTAAAATTGGACTTCCAGTGGTCCCAAATGCAATGCAAACCTAACAATTATTATCTTAACTTGAGAATCTAAAACCTCCTAACTTTTCTTTTTTTCAGTTAGCACACAAGTTCTTCACATTCTGCCTTTTACTAAACAAGAAGGATTCCATGACTTAGCAGAAGTAACTAAAGATTCCCCAGGAAATTCTAAAAAATGTGTTGTTTACTAGGGATAGTTGTATGGCTTTTATTTTAGCTACAATTATTACTTATCTTCTTTGTGCCCGGAAGAGTGAGATAAGATCACAAACCATGGTTGTTGTCTTTTGGGGACTTATCATCTTTCCTGGCGAAAACCAAAGTGCTTATAAAGCTGTTGAAAATTCTGGAGGCAAAATATAATTAGTCCCTAAATAGGGAATATATAAGTGTTGGAAGGAAGGCAGAGATGGGAATGGTTGGCTAAGATTTCAACAAGGAAGTGGATCTTGAACAAGATCTTTACCTGTTTAAGATCTTTAAGCAAGATTCTTCACCATGCTTAAAACTTGGCTAAAGGAAAACAGGAGTGTGTGGATGTGTGGATGGGTGTGTACTGGGTATTATTTAAATGTGCGTAAAATAGCAGATGATGATAAAATGAATGGCACGAATTTCAGCTACCCATCATCAAGTATGTTTTTAAGCTTTGGAAGCTTATGTTTCTGCTTCAACTTTAGACTCAGAACTTGAGAACCTGAGATCTGAGCTTACCTCTCTCCTGAAAGAAATCACCAATAGCATTTCATTATTCTTGAGTGATCTAAGTACTAAATACAAGCAAGTTTGTACATCTCTGCTAGGAAGGCATTCTCCATTCTAGAGCTAGCAGATAAGTTCTCTCACTCTCAAAGTAATATTTGTTACATTTAATACTTCACATAACTTGATACTGTGAAGCTTCATGCTTAAAGTCTAAAGATCTTCCAGCTCCTGCCATTAGAAGCATTTGCCGCATTCCTTCCACAGATGAGCTAAGGAGAAAAGAAGCACCATCTTTATCTACTTTAGTGTGAGTTGTGAGTTGAAATGTATACATGTTGCACTCAAATGTATAAAAGTGCATATTCCTACCCCACTGAAAACCAAGCATAATTTTTTTTCAAAAAACGTATGCTTGCTAATGAAGATGTCTTTGTCATTTCTTTTATTTGTTTTTCTCTTAGTTGGCCTTTTAGTCTCTTTTCATTTATAAGCTTAGTTTAGGAGGTAAATTCTGTCTTTTAAGGATTAACTACAGGCTTTCAGGGTTTCGAATGCTTCCTCTCTCCAAAATGATATTTTAAGAGTAGCAAAACGCTCAGGAGTCTCCATGGCATTAAGTGGGAGTCGTTGATTATTGAGTGGGTCTGGGGTCAGTGTCTCCAGCAGGTCTGCTCCTGTCCTAAGGTCCTGACTCAGTTGTCTGCTATGGTGTAAATGGTGAACTCTTGGCTTTTTCTTAGTCCATATCAGGTTCTCTTCCCTTGCTGACTCTGCCCTCTCGCTAGCATAAGGAACCTTTTGGAAATTAGGCATTAACCTTGTGAGTACAGTGCAGCCTACATGGTAGGGTTTCGGGCTTTGAGCTCTTTCTTCTTCTGGTATCCCCAAGTGGTCACAAGTGGACCTCTGAACCACTTTCATGACATAAAGCAACCAGACTAAGCAAGGAGTCATTAAATCAAGTCCTCTCCGTGACCAGGCACTTTTTACTTCCCTGTAACTGGATGGAAGAAACTGGGACACAAGTGTCCAATGGCTTGCTTCCACTACTCGAGTTTCTTTCACCTCTATTCTTCTGCTCTCGGAAACATAAGGGCTTTATCATACCCTCTTAGCCCTTCTGGTGGCACCTATGACCTGCTTTTCATTTTCCAAATTGGCGGAAGTTGAACATCAATCGATGAAAGTAATTTTAACAAAACATGCCGCATTTGGTTTAATATTTTAAAAGTATTATCCTCCCATTAATTCTAGGATATGACAATATCCATACAAAATCATGGTGCATAACTTTATAAGATAATTTATACTTTAATCCCCAACGAAACAAAGCTCTCAAGCATGTGGCTTTTGTCTTGTATTTACCCTCTAATTTTAGAAGAATAACATAAATATCAATAGAAAAATTTCATAGATAGGATTTTGGCTGAAGAAAGAAAAGAATAAAAAAGAGGACAAGAAGAAGATTAAAGAGAAGAAAGGGGAGAAAGAAAGGAGGAGTAGTTTCCCACACAAGGGAATAGTCTCAGCTCAATAGAGTCAGTATAATCTATTTTACTCCTCAACTTTATAAAAATCCTTGATGTCACTAGGAATAATTTGGTATTACTGTGAGAAGTTCTGGGTGCAAAAAGATATCAGTTATATTATTAGATTGTGTTGCCAAGGATAAAGAGTAGACAAAATAGTATTGTAGGTTTTGACAACATGTATTTAAGAAAAAAAAATTCTATTAGTACTTAGAAAATGTCTTCAATAAAGATAACCCATTCTCCAATCACTCTAGTCCATAGTAATTTTTTTTTTTTTTGAGTTGGAATCTCACTCCATCACCCTGACTGGAGTGCAGTGGCACACTCCCGGCCACCGCAGCCTCGACCTGCTGGGCTCCAGCGATTCTTCCACCTCAGCCTTCCAAGTAGCTTGAACTACAGGCACACGCTACCAAGCCCGGCTAAGTTTTTATTTATTGTAGAGATGAGGTCTTGCCAAGTTGCCCGGGCTAGTCTCGAACCCGCAGACTCAGGCAATCCACTAGCCTCGGTCTCCCCAAGTGCTGGGATTACAGGCTGAGTCACCGAGCCCGGTCTGGAATTTTTAAGCGTTCTCAATTCAGTCCAGTATCAGAAAGAATACAATATTTCATTAGTAAAACTAAAAGACAGTTCTCCCAATCATTTATTTATACTTCCATGCATTTGCTAGATGTATTTTTTTTTTTTTTTTTTGGCATCTAGCATGCTCTTTCCAAGGGTACCCAATGAATATTGATTAATAAATAATTAAATCATTTATTGAAATTATTCATTTGTGTTCCCAGTGTGTTTTTAAGTCACATGTTAAAAACACAGTCTGACTCATTTTTTGATACATTAAAAGAGGTTTCAATGTCTTTTCCAATTACCAATTAAATTATGGAGCAACTTCTTCCAGTCTACTAGCCTAGCGCACACAGACAAATCAGGGAAAACAGACATCGTTGCTACTGTGGCATCTCTGCAAAGGTGTCAACACACACAGAATTAAGACACAAAAATTAGTATAACTGCAAATAATGCTCTTACATCTTTAAATGATAAGTTGCTGTTCAGAGATACAAAATGTTATGTGAGGTGAAACATTAAAAAATAAAAGATGATTCTTAAAAATCTTTACAAAAGATTTCTTTTAGGAGAAAAATCAGTGAATCAGGATTGAAAAACTAATTCTACTACAGGACACACTGCTGTTGAGTCTGAGCTCAATAATGATATGTCCTCTGTCTTCACTACACCCATCTATTAATAAGGCCTAGCATTAAAAATGAATAACCCAGAAAAATATGTTTCCATACAACATTAAAATTCTACCTTCAAGAAGCCTTCTCATTTTTCTCAAAGTGAGAAGAACAAAGGCAGTTAGCATCTACCTGTCCTTCTTAGGTAAAGCCTGGGTGAGATTTTTATTTACTCAAGATGATACAATCGTGAGAAGTAACTATTTGCCCATCTTATTCCTCTTTTCTCAAGTAAGGGAAAAATTGTGGTTTCAATATTGATTCGCATCACACTTTCCCAGGAAACGTTCCCTTAGATAAGGCCATTCCATTTTGAGGAACAGAAACATACTCCGATCAGTTCAAATTAAAAATAGGCATTTATTGGAAGAATTAGGAGAATAAAATAGACATTGACAAGAGGAAGAACTTCGTCTCAGAGAAATAAAAGGTGAGGAAGTGTTATTACTCTCTACATATCTCAGATATACAGTTTTGTACGTTCCTAAGTCTCTTGGTGATCCTATGCTTTCCTACTCTTCATCTGTCCATCTCTCTCAACCCAACTCCCTCCATATTCTCTCAGTTTTTTTCTGCTTTGCTGAAAGACTATATCCAACATCCACTGGCAAACACCCATTGCCACCTTCTGGTTGTAGCCTCAGTGTTTGCTCTGAGACATGGAGTTCTAGGTTGAGTAGGACTGATCCTCCTGCCCTACTCCGGGAGCCAGATTTGAATCACTTGAGATGTGTGCTGATGAATTAACATCTTGCTCTGAAATCTAGCTAACCTTTTAGAAAGACTATAGGAGACAAATGAGTCAAGGGAACAATGCAGCATATGACTGGCTCATCATAAAAGGCACATGCTCTGGCTGAAGAACCTCAAATCAAGCAATACTTTTCAACCTATATTTCAAACACCACAACATAAATGCAAGTTAATGCCTATTTTCCTACTTTTAGAAAATGCAGACCATACATGCTGCTTAGGGAAGTTTATTCTAAAGCTGTTTACATTCTTTAAGGAATGTGAGCTGTATTTTTATCATGGTACCAATGCTAATTACTTATATGATAAGTGGCTTAAAATTGGTACATATTTGTGTAAAGAAGTATGAGTCCCTCCTCTCAAATGGTTTCTTAAGATTATACACAATTATTGTGGACATTAAATGACATAACATAGGCAAACTACCTACCTCAGGACTTGGCATCCAGGAATTCTCAACATATGTTTTCTTAAATACCCAAACTATAATCCACAGTTCTTAAAAACTTCTCCATGATTTCCTCTCTTATAAAATATGCAGTTTAAAGTATATTTTTTTATGCCAACCTTAGTCAATTATGCATTTCTCTTCAAATTCACCAACCCACCAAGCAAGTTCCTTCTGCAGCAATCTTTACTTATAAAGGCAAAGTGTCAGTGATGTGGCAATAGCTGAACTGGCCTTGAAGTGAGAATACGATTGAAATAGCAGAAGTATTTGGAAAACAATTATCTCTATATCCTCATATTGTCTCATAAACTATACTTATTTCTTTTTCCATGTCTATGTATATATATAGATACATAAATGAATATATATGTTTATATTTGTTATGAACACATCAGGTAATTCATTCCCTCTCTCTCATACACACCCACATACATGCACACAGACACAGACATACGTGACCCCACCTTTGGCAATAGAAGTCATCTGGTATTTATACATCTCGCTGTGTCAGAGGACCCCAAATAAACTTGGTCCACATGCTGAATCTGCCTAGCAAATGTATCTTATTTGACCTGAATAAGTGTGAACCACACAGCATCTTAACTGTGTGTGAATTACCTACTTATTTAAACTTTTGACAATGTCCCATGAACATCCATGTGCCTACTATAGAAAGTCTACCTGATGCATAACCACAGGGTATGCTGCATCCCCATATGGTAACTTGTTCACTTTAGTTGGAGCTCAAGTTCTCCATTTTCTAAAAGCTCTAGCACTCAGTTACATTCTTGACCTTAAGGTTAAGTGCCCCTTACTATTTGTCACATTACGCCTGGCTTCCTTTCTCATTCACTTTGCCTTTGTGGGCATTTCATCTTGTGCATTCTGGACTATACTGTTATGTCTATTTCAGTGTCTGTTTCAGATTATAGATTCTAGATGAAAGGAGCACACTGGTTTGACTTGCTTTCCACACTGCCTTAAAGTGTCGGATCCAAATGTAGATGCCTACTAAATGTGTGACATTAACGATGGCAGTGCTGCAAGCATTAGATGATTTGTTTTCATATACATCTGAAACATCTAAAACATCTTCTTGGTTTTAAAAATCTGCACTGACAACCCTTAATTATTCATGGTCTTCTTCTCCAATTTCTGAATCATTCCAGTAGCCTTGTTTGTCTTTATTTTGCCTACTGCCTGACTGTCTGAGTATTTCCTCCAGTGCAAGGGCATGGGTAGAAGGATGAAGGAACTAAATTCTCCTGATTAGACTATGTATGAAGGGAAAAGAGGGAAGTTAAAAAGAACGCAAAGATTTTAGGGTCTAACTGGGTTCTCTCTGCTCCTAAGTTCTTCAGATAATCTGAAGTTGGACAAACATGTTACAGCAGATGCTGCTCATGGCCCATTCACAGTCTTGAAGGTTTTACTGGTATCAGGTTGGACTTAAAATTACCAGTAGCTGTTCTTCGTTCCTAGAATGGTAGAAAGGTGAGTTGCCATAACACGCAGGTCTGAAGGGTCGAGGAATTAACACCTGCAAGGCCAGAATGGTTTTCTACCAACGTCTTAAGATTTGGTATGGATTCCTCCTTCCTCCTTCATGTGCGTTTTGCATTATTTTCCATGGTCAGCCTTCTGAATAAAGCTCTAGGCATCCACTGTGATGCTGGTTTAATAACTTAAACTTTAATAACTTAAACTTTATTGGTTGCTTTCTCTTTTCTATATCACTTTTCCATTCCCTATATATTTTTTTCTGCACTTTCCAAGTAACCTTCTTGCACTCAATTCTGGTCTTCAAATCTGCTGCTGGGAGAACCCACAATAAGACATATACACATCTGGAGGCCAGCACAGCAATTTATGCCTGTAATCCCAACACTTTGGGAGGCCAAAGCAGGAAGATCTCTTAAGGCCAGGAGTTTGGGACCAGCCTGTGCAGCATAGTCTCTACAAAAATGTAACAGAATTAATTAGGTGTGGTGGCACACACCTATAGTATTAGCTACTTGGGAGGCTGAGGCAGGAGAATCGCGTAAGCCTACGAATTGAAGGTTATAGTAAGCTGTGATCGCACCACTGCACTCCAGTGACAGAGCAAGACCCTGTCTCTAAAAATAAAAACGAAAACAAAAGACATATGTACATCGGAAATAGCAAGAGTTACAAGTAACAAACAACTAAGTTCCCATGCTTTTCACAAAACCAAAATGACACTTTAAGATAGAAACTCTGTCAGATCAGTTACAGCCTTCAATCAATACAAGTTTTGCTAAGATAACAAATTTTATGTACCATAAGTTAGTCATTTAATTAAGGTCTCGGTAACTTCAGAAGGAAGATTATTGTAAAACAAAGACAGTTTAGTCAAGCTTTTTATCTCGGTCGATCTAAAATGACTCTTTATTGCTATATCAATCAACTAAATTATTTTTTCCAAGCCTGAAAGAAAATTATATATGGGTGTGTTGGGCAAGAGACACAATGAGGATAAAATTTTAATTTGTTTTCATGAACGTAACTTTGTAGCTTATGTGACTGCTGAAGGGGACTCAGTAATTTTTATTATGGCAAATTGACTAATGGAAAAGGCAGAAGCCAAATAAGAAACCCTGTTGTAGGGCCAGGCAAGCTTCTGAAGATTGTGAAAAACAAACAGTTGCAGTTTGGCATCCAGTGTTTATGAAGCTGAATTACAAAATACTCTTGACAAATTTAAATTGGCCTTGGGGCGGTGGTGAGGAAGTAAGAGAATATGAGGAAAAGAACTGAAGCAGAAGAAAAATTAATGGTATGAAAGAATGGACTAGGAGGACAGAATACAAACGATAAGGCTAAGAAGAATCCCTAATCCTTGCTGTCTTATAAATACACAGCAAATGAAAGAGCATACAAACAAATGAATAAACTGCTCTCAATTTAACCAACTCTCCAGCTATTCACATGCATTGGAAATCACCCACCTGACATTCAGTATTTTACTCCGCTGGAGCCAGTGTGACACATAATGACTTCCAACCACACAAAGGTAACCAAAAGACAGACTCCTTTCCTTTTGTGTAAATATATCATTTAGCCAATTAATTTTCTCTAGGTCATAGTTAACTTTCATAGTTTTATTTAATTTCTTACCCTCATTATTGTCATAGAAGCTTATAATTCGTGTCCAACGTACGTTTTTACTTCCCTCCATTTTGTTAGAATCATTTTGTGTGTGCTTTCTGTGACTAAGTGATGAGCTATTTGGTATGGGGAATCCTGCCTTGCTCAGTTTTGCATCACCAAAACCCAGCACTGTGTATCGTATGTAATGACTGCTAAAAAAAAAAAAAAGTCTCTTAAGTTAAAATATTAAATGACACACCTAGTACTTTCTGATGAGGTGGAATGTACAGTCTTTCTATTGATCCTCATATTTGTTCAGGCCTGAAGTGCCCATGAGTTAACACTCCAAGGCATTATTTAACGTAACACCTTTTATTTTATTTAACATATTTACTTATTTTAATTTTTATTCTTATTTAACTTATAACCATCTTTCTTCTTCTTCTCCCTCTCCTCCTCTCTTTCTTCTTCTTTTTGGGTATTCAACTGTACTTGTAGAAACTATGTGACAGTTAAGACGTCTTGCCCGCATCTCATTTTCCTGATTTGCCTCCTGATTTGTGATACAAAACCACCTCATTCGACACATTACGCATTGTTTCACCTCTGGATATTTTACTTTTAAAGGGAATTTTAGTTTGTGAAAATTCTCAGTGCTCAGAAGAAATGCCATTGGCCAGGCACTGTGGTGTGTCCTAAGCAGTATCTCCAGCTCAGACAAAGTATTAGAGATGCGAAAGAGCAAACTGCAAATATTTCCCTGGTTCCTCAATTTAGTGCATTTAATGCAGAAAGCTGTTGTGAACTTGTCTGCCGTTACAGTAAATGTCCTATGAAATAAGGCCATTTTCCCCTATGTTTCGCAAAGCACCTCCATCACGAGTAATTAGTGTCAATGACAGTGTTTCTCGCCCCACATTGCAGCTCAGCCCATCTGCTGACTGTCCTATAATGCCCTTAGACAGTCTCAGGTTCATCTGCTCCCTGCCTGGCGTTTCCCTCCTACAGTTCTGTCCATCTGCTGTCTTCATCACTCTGACCTTTTAAAGTCCTGTCGATTTCCTGACTCTCTGCCACCCTTACTCAGGCATCTTGATCACCTTGGGCTGATACAGTGATCTACTCCACCAGCTTGTTCTATTAGTTTACGTGTCTTTGTCCAATGACCAATCTACCTGACAAGATATCTGTCCCTCACATTACGTAAGACAAAAATAAGTGCATTATATGAGAATATAAACCAGGCAGGATATTAGTGAAAAAAGAGACTGAGTGTTCTGAGTTCTACTCTTGGCTGTGCCATTAACTGGATATATAGACTCAGAAATGTCACTGATTTCCCTCTTGACTTTGATTGCCTCAGTTCCAAAATGAGGGGTTTGCACTATCTTATTTCTAAGAACATTTCTAATGCAATGATTTAAAGTCATCATCCCTCTAGGTTAGCCAATTCGATGGGAGCTATTTTTAAAAAAAGAAAGAAAGCGGGAGACATGTCACTAACCAGACAGATGCACAAAGAACAAAGAAAGAAAGCATCAAGTTAAGAATTAACATGTGTGAAACCACTAGAAGGTTAGTAAACCACTATCATCATCACTTCCAAATGAATCACTCAGCTTCCTCCTTTGGCACCTAGATTTTACACCCTGCACTTAGAGTCATCTGAATTCAAAGTAAATCAGATCTTGTCACTATCTCTCCCGCCACTGGCTGCCTATTGCACTTAAAATAAATTCTAAATGCCATTCCATGGGTCCTAGCCTCTTTGACCTCATCTTGGGCTAATCTCTCCCTTCTTGAGGTGCAGCTACTTTGACGCTTCTTTAGTCTTTGAAACACACCAAGCTGGTGCCCCCCTCTTTCTGTCTTGTCACTTGCTGTGTCTTCCACGTGAACCCATCTAACAAATCTTCACATGAATGACTGCCTTGTGTGACTCTAGTCTCAACAGAAATGTTCATCTCCTCACAGAGCCTTTCTCATCACCCCATCTATGCTAACTCCACCAAACATTCCTACCCAACACCCACCAATCGTCCCCACCCATCATCTCTTCTATTCTAACTCCACCAATCATCCCCACTCAACACCTCTAAGAAATGTTCTTAGAAATAGGATAATCATTGACCTCTCTCTGAACCCAGCCCGTTTAACTATTCATTGTTTCTTTCTCCCTACTAAAATGTAAACTTTGGGGAAAGAGGGACATGGTTTCTCTATTCACACCTGTATCCTTATCACCCAGAAGGATGCTAAAAATGGCAATCACTTATTCGATGGAGTAATGAGAGAAGGGAGAGTAACCTGGGCAGTGTAGCCTTCTTGGGCATTTTAAACGATAGACTTGACCTTGAGTTAAGCAGTAGTGTAACAGGTTTTGTGGAGCAGATTTTGGATGGAAAACAAAGAGCAGGGCATCCCTGGTAGGAAAAATTCACATGCCCAAAGCACAAATCCATTAGAGCCTTCTCAAAGTTACACACAAGTTTCTTTGGAAAACAGAAATATTTTCAGAGGATGAGGACAAAGTCCCATAGCTTATAGCCACCCCAAGGAAAGTGTCTACTGGAAGTACCTCACAGATGATACCAGTTTATTCACACATCAGCAGAGGCCAGTCTTCCCACACAGGATCACCTGACATCACACGCAGATCAGAGAAAGAATTAAACAACCTCAAACTACTTTTTAAAGAGTTCTCCACTAGTCACACCAACAAAAGGGTGGGGTCTGCAGACACGGGTCACTGCTATGGGAGAGAGGAAGGGAAGAAGGGAGGAGGGATGAGGACATGTGATAACACATTGGGTACCTGGTCTACTATTGGGGACAAAAGGGACAGCTGGAAGCCCAAATTTCACCTACATGCAATCTACTTAAGTAATAACTCCCCACTTGTACCCTACAACTATAAAATAAAAAATAATAATAAAATAAAATAGCAAAAAAAAAAGAGTAAAAAAATAAAAAAATTTCTCAACTTTTTTTCTGGCAGATCTAAAAGCCAATTTGGATTTGCTTGTATTGAGTCATTTACTGCACAAGGTCACTCTCCTCTACAACAGGTAAAAAAATCAAAAGACACGCACAATTCATACTGAAGTACCTGAAATCATATGAACATCCTTATTCCATCTTTCAGGCCAGAGACACCAAAATACAACCTAAACACTCCCTGGCCCAACTTGCTTTTCTTAAAATAAAACCTTTTGCAAATCTGCAGAGACCTAAAGTACATTAGTGGTTGCCTGGGGCTGAGGACGAGAAAGAGGATTAACTATAAAAGGGCACCAGGGATCTTACTGGGGAGATGGATACATTCTAAAACTAGATTGCAGTGATGGTTACGCTCAGTAAAGTGCTAAATATTATTATATTAAGTGAGTTTTATGGAATGCAAATTATATCTTAATTAAGGTGTTTTTTAAATAAAATATTTGTACTTGATCTGTTGACTTCCCCGACCTTCCATTTCAAGAGGAAATTATATGCAAAAATATATTTTTGCTTTCATCTTTATCTAAGGATGTGGAGAAGTCTTAACTTAATAATATTGTCAAAGGTTCCCAGAAGGGATAGGTAGTTTTTACTCCAAAACTGTGGCATTACTTCTTTCATCCTTTTTGACAAACAGAAAGTGACTAAATATAAAATCTTTGGCATTTGACCAAATGCAAAAGAACACAACTGCTAGGTTACATAAAATATAGAGGGAATAATCCAAGCCAAGTCAAAATGACACTAGTCTGGAGCAAAAGATAGAAGTCTATAGTGTGTGGGAAGACTGGTGAGAAAGATGAGCTTCCATCAGTGCAGTATTCTGACCTTTCTCGGTGTCTCTCTTCCTAACTTCAAGTTTTCGATTTCTATAGCTGCCTCTCTTCTTGTATTGAAAATGTGGTCATTATTTCTCACCTTTAACGCATCCTCATATGCCTGACTTCTTGTATATGTTGTTCCAGTTCCATTAATGAATAGCTTTTTATTGTCCCACTCTATTCTTTTATATTTTCAAAAGTATTCCATTCATCATGGACTAACTCAATGAACAGATCCGATGGTTCTCCAGCATGGAATTGCTACAGATGTGGCATTCTTTCCCAAATAAGCCGCATCAATATTTTATTCTGTAGGAGTAACAGTCCTGTGCCTTGGTTAAACATCTTTCCAAAATCAAAAGAAAGGCTTTTTTATATTTGCTTTCTAGCATATACGTGACAGCTGTGACAGATCTAGATAAGGGACATCTTGAAATGTTGCTTGGACCATAAATGTTCTCATCTGAAAAATGGAGGTATTGATAACTATTCAGTACTGCTGAAAGATAGTGATAATACACCATGATGCTGTCACAAAGTAGGTACTGAATTTTGGGTGGCTAAATAACTCATGATCAACACTTTTGCTGCCATCAACATCTCTGGACTCTAGTATGGCATCAACTTATTCCCAAAACCCTCAAGACAAATTGTGAGAGTATCAAAACAGCACTGGTTCTGTTTCCAAAATGATATGCTGCCCTTAGAGTGATACTTCTTAACTAGTGGGAACTGACAGAAAGACAGAAATATGATGGTTTACAAAGGCAAGCTTGCTACTATTGGCAGGAATAGTTATCTATTTATTCATATTCTCAGGTAACAAACACTAACCTGACTCTGGAAAAAAAAAAAATAGCAACAACAGTGTTTGACATTTCCTTAAGAAACCCAGGAGAAACATTCCAACTAACTCTACATTTAGAAGTCTACGTTATTTGTCTCCACGTGCCTATTTGTTTCACATCCTTTACAGCTAGACCACAGGATGGAATGGACAGATAATACCTATAGAAATGGAAGAGCATAACACTCAAGTATTAATTGTCCACTTAGCAATTCATCACAGACTTCTTTATTGGTGTTTATCAAATATTATTTCTTTTTTAAACAATTTCATTTTCTAGGCCTTCATGTCATATTTTATCATCTGAGGGTTACTACCTTAAGGGCAGAAACTATGATTATACTCAGCATCTTGAAAAATACTTCAGCCTGTAGAGTCAGTACTTAATGAATCTGTATTGATTTCATTGATCAAAGTGTTTGGATTGTCCAAAAACTTCCCATTCCGCATGGCTATGATATATACTAAATATCCTCATGAAGACCAGGTTAGCAAACTGTGAATTCCTGAAAGGAGGGATTTACTACATTACACATGCCACACAATGTATATACCATGCTATTTATTCACTTTAAGTTGACACATTTGTCTGCCATGGCTTTTTTAGAATATTTTTTAATATTGTAGATTCAGGGCAGGTACATGTGCAAGTTTGCTGCATGGATACATTGCAGGGAGAGATTTGGGCTTTTAGTGAACCCAACAGGTCATTTTCAAACCTTTCCCCCACTGTTGGAGTCCCAGTGTCTATTATTTCCATTTTTATGCCCATGTGTACCTATTGTTCACCTCCCACTTATAAGTGAGAACATGTTATATTTGAATTTCTGTTTCTGAGTTATTTCACTTAGGTTAATGGCCTCCAGTTCCATTCATGTTGCAGAAAAGGGCATGATTTTATTCTTTTGATAGCTGCATAGTATTCCATTGTGTATATATACCATATCTTCTTTATTCATTTTTCTGTTGATAGATACTTAGGTTGGTTAAATAGATTGCACTATGTTACAGTTGGTGGTCTGTGTGTCTATCTCCCTAAACAGGCTGTGAGTTCCCTTAAACACAAAATGACATCATATTCATCTTGGTCTCCCTAGAAATTCCCCCAGTGCCTCCTGTATAGTGGTTCCCAAGTTCTCTGTCAGAGCCAGGCAGTGTGATGGACATTGAACAACAAACAAGCAATACAAAGTTCTGACCAACATGGAGCTCACAGGCAGATAAGAAAGTAAACTAGGTAAACCAGTGATTTCAAGATGGTGTCGCAAGTACTAAAACACGGGTAGGGCATACACACTTAAGTGGTCAGAGGGTTCCTATTCAGCCTGGAGGAGTAATACAAGATTTTCCAGAGAAGTTGATGATGGAGAGGAAATGTACTGAGTGAATAAATACATGGCATTCAATCGGTGCTCACCAAGTTGAATAAAGCATGAGATATGGCAGTGATGATAATAGTGTAAAGCCCAGGTCTCTACAGGTTACCACTATAGGGTGAGTGAGAATACTCTATGTCTGAGAGCATCCCAGAGAAAGGACACATAGGGAGAGATGGATAGATTAGAATTAAACTAAAAATGAAGAAACAAGGGTTAATAATGAAGCAAAATGAAAAAGGCATTCATGTGGATTATTTAAACACCAAAGACCAAATTAAAGGTGGAAGGTGAACCCTCACGACTAATAAGCACACATCACAGAACCCATAGCTGTATGCAGCACTGCCTTCTTGTTGTCCAATAGTCTGTTCTCTCTCACCATCTCAGTACCTGTGTTGGGGGGAAAAATCAGAAGCCTCAGCTCCAGCACTTTCCATCATTCACAAGGCTAAGGTCACCAAGAAAGAGTCTTCTATCAACTATAAAATCTCCATTCAAAATGAACTTAGTATCTCAAGTTCCTTCATCAGTAATGTTTGCCTAAGAAAGTTACGTTCACTCTTTTACATGTATCCCAGTACAAATTATAATATATGCAACTTTTATTTTAGGTGAGAAAGTGGGATTTATTGAGAGGACAGAAAAGCTCCCACAGTGGGAGGGTACCCAAGGGGGTTGCCTACAACTTTTTATAAGTAAAACACTATATTTTGACAAAACTAAATAAAACAGCTGTGAATCATAAGAACACTAGAATATAACAGAAATAACAATCTGCAATGCAAGAAGAAAACAATTATCAATAGCAGGATGAAAATAAATTTTCATAAAGTCAGATGAACATTCATTAAATTCTAACATAAAGCACAAAGAGAAAACTAGCATAATCCAAACATTATTACTTAATCACTTCCATTTAGCATAACTTTCTTAAAATTAAAAAATCATTTGAAATATGAGGTTGTACAATGCATTATTTCATGACAGTTTAGTTTTAAAAGACAGTGTCTCAAACTAATACAAGTCAGTGAGGAATAAAATATCACCTTTCATCAAAACTTCACATACTGACTTTACTCTCCAGAACACCAGAGTTCAAAAATATTAACCTAAATATTAAAACTCAAGGGTGTTGCTTTAATGAACTTAATTATGCAAAACACCAAATGCAAGAATGTACTAGCAAACCAGCAATTTGAAACAGATGGATAATTAGGACTGCTTGCTGCAGATGGTACGACAGCACAATGTATTTGTCAAGTTTGGTTTTGATCAAAAAAGTAAATTGAATACACTTTTCTACTGGTACAATAATAGAAAAAATATGTTAAAGACTTGGAAATCCATTTTCACAAATAATTTTTGAAAAGAATGAACTCTGTTTCTCCTATTATGACAGATGCTGATTTAAAATACAGCCCCCCCATAAGTTAAAAAAAAGTGCAGAAAAAAATAAAGACAGCCTCTAAATTTAACCTATCTGCCACTAGATAGGTTATATATAAAAGTAGAAACAAAATCTTCCACACTGAAAAGCAAGAGCCATTAGACTATATGAAAGAAACCCAAATGTGAGCAATATAAAAAGGGACAAGATATTAATTATATATTGGAAAGGAATGCCAGGTCAGCTAAGGAAGCACAAAATCCAGAATGGATGGTACAGACGGGACATCCTCTGCTCCTCTGGAGAAATGAGAAGACTGGTTATAATATAAAGTAAAGAGAGAAGAAAGAAACAATACTCCTTCATTCTAACCTTTGAGCTTCCAAAGAGTCCTTGCCTTGGGCATGGGGGTAGGCTGGTCTGGAGATAAGAGAAGATGTGGAGAGGAGAGTAATGAGTACGAGAAATAAGATAATTCTAACCTTGATTCAATTTACACCATAGACATATTAAATGTTTTTAGTCATGATTTTTTTTTTTTTTTTTTTTTGAGTTGGAGTCTCACTCTGTCACCCAGACTGGAGCGCAGTGGCCGCTCCCGGCCACCTCAGCTTCGACCTGCTGGGCTCCAGCGATCCTTCCGCCTCAGCCTTCCGAGTAGCCGGAACTACAGGCACACGCTACCACGCCCAGCTAATTTTTTTGATTTATTGTAGAGATGAGGTTTCGCCTGCCCAGGCAGGTCTCGAACGCGCGGGCTCAGGCAATCCACTCACCTCAGCCTCCCAAGGCGCGGGATTACAGGCTGAGCCACCGAGCCCGGCTTGGTCATGATTTAATTTTGGGAGAGTGGAAAGGAAGGGAAAAGAATCTCTCTGAATTTCAAACTTTGATAGTCACTAGATTACTGGAAGAGTTTTCCAGATAAACTCATGTCTGTGTAACTGCCCTCATACCCCAAAGTTATCACTTTGTTGGTTTGGGGTGCAGCCCAAGCATTGAGATTTTATAAAATCCCTCCAAGTGATTCATATATGATATAACATTTGAAAAGTGCCATTTTAATCCTGTAATACTTTCTCCTTAACAGTAACTTGCCTTAAACACGTTTGTTTAATGTTAATAAATATGTCAAAAGTATAGTAAATGAAGCAAGGACCACCCTTCCTGATTTGTAATAGTAAACATTTTTAACAACCTAAATATATTTCAACAAAGAGTTGACTAAATGTAATGAAAAACTATAATGGAATATAACCCTGTTATTTCGTATTAGGGTTAATATTTGTGATTTTGTTCTACAAATAATATTTTTATCAAATACATATGTATATATTGTTTAAAACATCAAATAGCATGAAAGACATAATGAAATTTTGAAAAAAAACAAAAACTGTGCTTTCCACTTCCTGCCTATTCTTCAGAGGAACTGCTTTTGCCTTGTTTTGTTTATTTTTATTTTTTTATTTTTTTTGAGTTGGAGTCTCACTCTGTCTCCCAGGCTGGAGTGCAGTGGCACTGGGCTCAGGCGACCCTTCCGCCTCAGCCTTCCGAGTAGCTGGAACCACAGGCGTGCACCACCACATTCGGCTAATTTTTTGATTTATTGTAGAGATGAGTTCTCGCCAAGTTGCCCAGGCTGGTCTTGAATCCATGGGCTCAGAATCCTCTCTCTTCAGCCTCTCAAAGTGCTGAGATTACAGGAGTGAGCCATTGTGCCTATCATCTAAATAATATACTCATACTTCTTTATCTTAATGCATCAATATTAGACGTTACGTACTAACTTCTTAGGAAAATAAGAACACCACTCTCACTACTCATGGACACTGCCTAACCCAAGTTCAGCAGAAAATGTTGGTTACCTACTCCACATCTACCCTTGGTCTAAGACTCCAAGCCCATTCTGATAGGAGTCCATTTTCCTGACAGTGATTAGTTTCAGGCCTAAGTGTGTAACCAAACGTTGTCATAGGATACTTGAGGGAAGTCAGTTGGAGAGCTACTGTTAAGGCTTCCCAGATGATAAGAAAGAGATATCTGAACACTTGATTTGCTTTTTATCATAATTGGATGCAATCACTGGAACTTCTGCAGCTATCTTGGCCTGAGGATAAAGCCAAAAGAGCAGAGGGGAGAACTAAACATTCATAGAGAAGTGAAGCCCAAGCCCTACCAGCACTGTGGCTGTAGCTTTCCTATCTCTGAACTTATTATAATAGATATAAAATTTAAATTTAAATTGAGTTGGCATTTTCTGTTATAGTTGAAAGTATCTTCAACAACCGTTAGTTACTTTCTCCATCATCCAATATAATTCTATTTGGTTAAACCAATGACTCAGTGTTTATATTCTGAATCTGTGTAAGTTTTTTCTGTAAAAAACAATTACGTTAGCTTTTCTATACAATATTTAGTGCTCCTTGGAATTAAATATGTGCCTCATTTTTCATTTACTTAGATTGCTTTCTGCCTATAGTTCTTTTTTCCTACTCCAGAGTAACTTTTCAATGCAACATTTCAGTGCCATTTTTCATATGGTACAACATGTCTAGAGTGACTGTGTAATTTAATATTCTACCTGCGTCACTTCTGAGAGTGAAAGTATGTGTTATCAATGATTATGCCATAAACATATGTATAAATCAGGACTGTACTCAAAAAACCAAGCCATGCAGTCTCTATAAATATATCTAATAATCTATCAATGTATTTTTAAATTAAGGCGCTACCTTCACAAGTTCTCTTTTCTAGAGCTAGTTGCTTTTGTAAGCCTGCAGCACATTTATAGCTCTGCAACTTCTGATCAAAGACTTCCTGGAAACTCCCTTTGTCTTATTCCTACCTATTGAAGATACCTTGTGTCTGGAGGTCTTCTCTTCCTCTTTATTTAGTTAGAAAATATTTTCTGGTCATTTCTTGGCTTATTCCATAGTTTAGTTGGAACACATCATTTAATACCTTCCTAGAAAAATTTAATTCTTAAAATACAAATACGTAATGGCATCTTTATCCTACATTAAGCATAATTAACTATTAAGTTACAATTTTTTAAAATTTCATATATTACCTTATAGTTTCCAAACTTGCTATCCAGAAATCCAACGTCATCTTTATTCCCAGTATTTTGCAATATAAGCTGGGGTTTTTTTTCTTTTTGAAAACTTTAAGACATTCTTTTAATTTCTGATATTTTGTAAATCATGCTTTATGCTTTGGAATAGATTTGTTTCTTTTCATTTAATTAGCTGGAACTTAGTAGGATCTTCCAATTTAGGTACTTATGCATTTCAATGCTGGAAACTTCTTTGTATTATTTATCTGCCTTATTTTTCAGTTCTGTGGTTCTGAAATTATTATTTATTAAATAATGGACCTCTCAATTTGATATTATGTTTCCTTTTATTTGTATACTTTCTTATATTCTCCTTTTTCTTTTCTTTCCCTTTTGGTTTTGGCTTTTATTTGGTTCTCAGCATTCCTTAACTTTATCTTAAAATTTCTGTTTTGTATTTTTTTCTTTCTGCTATTTCATTTTTAATTTTTGAAAACATCAATATCCTCTGAGTGATTATATTTTTAAAGTATCCTGAACTTGTTTCATGGGTGAATTATTTTCTCTTATTTCTTTTAAATTTCTTAAAAATCATTTTCTTTTTTTCCTGCATTGTCTCTGCTTTCCTCCAGTTCCTTTTGTAGTGGCTTGTGTGTGTTTCTTTGTTGTTGTTGTTTATATGTTCTAGTTTATAACTTCCACACTACAGGCTTTCTCCAATTGGACAGATCTTCATCTGCCCAATGATACTGCACATCGAACACCAAAAAGTTGATTGGAAGCTTGTCAAATGGAAGATTACATAGAGTTATTTGGGGGTGGCCTTCTTAGAGAACCTCAGGGTCCCCAAATACTGGTACTTCTAGGTATTTCTTCTGAGATTACTCAGCTTTTATAAAGAAAAATCTTCTACCCCATGCCTGATGTGTTCAGATAACAGAGCAGTGAATGAAAGCCCAGAGTCTCCATTTATTCTTTTATTTACATTTTCACAAAATATCTTTGCAAAAAGTCACCCTTATAATGAGATCATAGCTTTCAGCCCATCATTAAAAAGAAAAATAAATAGGATGAATTGATGAACACAATGATTTGTAAAATATTTTTGAGATTCTACTACATGATATTTGATGCTTTGTAAAATTCAAAAATTATTAAGATCATATAGTTCTTCCAGAATAGTTCATAATCTACTGGAGAAAAAGATGCTGTCATAACGAAGTTTAATGTGCTTCATGGTATTCTAGAAAGGTAAGTCTAGCAATTGAGGTATACCACAGGCATGTGCTGAGAGAGAAAATGAAGAGTTGTAAGAGTAGAAGAGATATTTCTCACTAAAAAGACCTGGAAAGATTTTGAGGATGAGCTAGATATTATATGATGCAAAGGACTTTAAAAGTTCAAAATCAGCTAGAGAAAGAGGAGCTTTCCAAGAAAAGTCCAAGAAACCTAAGACACAGAGATAAGGGAATCAAAGCAAGAGTCAATGGCAAGCAGACCTACAGCAGATGTTGTATGAGCTCGACAGGTGAACAGTGTACACTGGAGTCATCGAAGCACCATCTTAAATTTTAGGGTAAAAATGGTGGGTGTCTTCTCTGGGCAATTGAATACTATTAATATTTTTATTTAGTTAATTTTACTGTGTGCTGGGCAACAGGATACATTTCATATACAAACTACTCAAGTTGTGTTTTAGAAATGTGAGAGAGTTGCAGTGTTAGATAGATAGGAAGAGAGGAAAACTAGAAAAAAAAGAGTTAAAAGGTTATTACTGCAATCTACCCAACAGTATAAACAAATATCAAAAATGAATTAAAGACCTAAATATTAAAAGCCTTTAGAAAACAATAAGAAAATATCTGCATAACCTCAGGGTAAGAAAGAATTTCTTAAGATCCTAAGAGTACTACCCATAAATTATTGATGAGCTTGCCTACATTAAAATCAAGAACTTCTGTTTTTAATAGACATCGCAAAAAAAATAAAAATACAGACAAAGTAGGAAAAACATTTACACTAAACATAACCAATAAAGGACTCCATCCCAGGAACACATAAGGATCCTTACAAATCAATAAGAAATAGAAAACAAAATTGACAAATAAGCAAGACTTAAATAGACATTTAACAAAAAGGAAATCCAAATGATCAGTAAACACATGGAAAGACTTTCACCTTTACCAGTAATTACAAAAATGCAAATTAAATTGCAAAGATTCCTTTAAACACACACACAGAATTTTTAAAGGCCTGGTCATCCCACATATTATTAGGCTATAAAGTAACATCGATTTTTTTTCTTTTTTTGAGTTGGAGTCTCTCTCTGTCGCTCAGGTTGGAGTGCCATGGCACACTCACAGTCACTCCAGCGTCAACCTGTTGGGTTCCAGGGATCCTTCCACCTCAGCCTTCCAAGTAGCTGGAACTACAGGCTCACGCTACCACACCCAGCTAATTTTTAAAATTTATTGTAGAGACAAGGTCTTGCCAAGTTGCCCGGGCTGGTCTTAAACGCGCGGACTCAGGCAATCCACTAGCCTCGGCCTCCCAAAGTGCTGGGATTACAGGCTGAGCCACCAAGCCCAACTTCTCCTTTTCTGTGTATAGCAAACCTTCTCAGAGGGGTTGTTTATACTTGGTATCTCTACTCCCTCACTACTCACTGCAGTTTTACCTGCACCATTTTTTCCCCACATTGCTTACTTGAAATCGTTCTTGCTAAGGACATTTTCCAAAATCTGATCATCATTTCTCTGTCTTCATGTTATCTGACCTTTCTTGTAACACAATGAATACGCCTTCTTCACGGTTTT
>CAUYQG010254206.1:0-31888 GCA_963574415.1 Tarsius wallacei
CACCTCTACTCTCAGCTAATTGGGAGGCTGTGGCAGGATTACCAAGTCCAAGAGGTAAAGGCTGTGGCAAGCCACAACTTAACCACCGTACTCCAATGTGGGCAATGGAGTGAGACCCCATCTAAAAAAAAAAAAAAAAAAAGAAAAAGAAATGTTCTCCAAAATATGTTAAGAGGAAAAAAAAAAAAAAATCAAGAAACAGGGCACTGATGTATACTGCCATATCACCCTGAATGCACCTGATCTCAAAAAATCAAGAAACAGGACAGTACAATAGGTCACCATTTATATAAAAGGGGAATACATACTTCCTGAATATGCACAAACTATCTCAAAAACATGCCTAGGACACTGAGCTTCCCATGTCTATTTGTTTCCCATAAGAAGGGAAACTGGATGCCTAAACTTCAAGGGTAAGAGGGATCCTTTTCACGGTATACGTTTTACTTTTTTTTTTTTTGGAGTCTCACTCTGTTGCCCAAGCTGGAGTGCAGCAGCACACTCATGGCCACCCCAGTGCCAACCTGCTGGGCTCCAGCGATTCTTCCGCCTCAGCCTTCCAAGTAGCCGGAACTACAGGTGCACACTACCATGCCCGGCAAATGTTTGATTTTATTGTAGAGACGAGGGTCTCGCCAAGTTGTCTCAAACCTACAGGCTCAGGCAATCCACTCCCCTCAGTCTCCCAAAGTGCTGGGATTACAGGCTGAGCCACCGAGCCCAGCCTACCTTTTACCTTTTAAATTTTGAAACAGGTGAATTGTTTACATATTCAAAAACTGAAATTGTTTAATTTTTTTAACTGATCCATATGGCATATATGTCCTTTCACAAGGGGCACAATCGACCGTAATAGTCTCTTTACTAAAGCTTTCCCATCCCCTAATGGTGCATTCACACTCTTGTATCTTTGTATCCACTCTGCACAAAAGGTTTTCTCACTTTCTCTGACTGGCAAATTTCCAGGTGCTTCAAACACTGCCTCCCTAAGTTAAAGGAATTCTCTTCTTGTCTTCATGCCACATTCTGCAAACGGGCCTTCGCCATGCTTTGACTACATCACAGTCCTAGCCCAAGTCCATCAGAAGCTTATACCTCTCAGGGACAGAGTTCAGGCTTCATAGGGCATTAAAAGTATGATGAAATAGTATTATTCACAACAGCCAAAAGGTAGAAGCAACCCAAATGTCCCTCAATGGATGAATAGATAAACAAAATGTGGTAGATACATAGACAGAATTCAGCCTCACAAAGGAAGGAAATTCTGACACATGACACAACATGGATGAACCTCAAAAACATTAGGCTAAGTAAAATAAGCCAATCACAAAAGGACAAATACTCTATTATACCACATATATAACCTACCTGGAGTAAGTTACATTCACAGAGACAGAAAGAATGGGGGTTGCCAGGGGCTGAGGGAGAGAGAAATAGAGTTTCAGCTGGGAAAGATGAACAGGTTATGGAGGTATGTGGTGGTAACGGCTGCACAGCAGTGTGAACCTACTTAATGTCACAGAACTATACTTTTAAAAATGGTTAAGATAGCTGGGCTCAGTGGCTCAGCCTGTAATCCGGCACTTTGGGAGGCTGAGGTGAGTGGATTGCCTGAGCCCGCGGGTTCGAGACCCGCCTGGGCAACTTGGCGAGACCTCATCTCTACAATAAATAAATAAAAAAAATTAGCCGGGTGTGGTAGCGCACGCCTGTAGTTCCAGCTACTCAGAAGGCTGAGGTGGAAGGATCGCCGGAGCCCAGCAGGTCGAGGCTGCCGTGGCCGGGAACGGCCACTGCACTCCAGTCTGGGTGACAGAGTGAGACTCCAACTCAAAAAAAAAAAAAGGTTAAGATGGTAAATTTAATGTATACTTTACCACAAAAAAATATTTTTCTTTTGAAGGAGTGAGAGGCTTCTAGAGTCTCAAGAAAGTTGAGATTATCCTGGCATTTCACTAGATTTTAAAAGTCCCTTGCTATTCTCGCCCTGGTATTACACTGTAGTCATTTCCACACTCCAAGAAAACAACAACAAATAAAAATAATTTTAAGTATGATAAAAGAACAAGAAACTATGAAAACTGCAGCAGATTCTGAAAAAGATCCAAATGGAGTTCTAGAAGTGAAAAATAATGTCATTTAAATTAAAAATTCAGTGGAGAGATTAAATGGCATATTAGACACAGCTGCAAACTGGAAGAGCTGAAGAAGTTACTAAGTAGGAAATATAAACTGTTAAGAGACGTGGAGAACACAGTGACAAAGCCCAACATATCTCTAATTACAGTTCCAAAGGGAGAGAATAAAATGAAGAGGCAAAATTTCAGAGACAATGGCTCAGAATTTTCCAGGAGTGATAAAAGAAATCAATTCTCAAAATCAAGGAGCCCCAAAAGAAAAAGTCCCAAGAAAGACCGGTGAAATCTTAAAAAGCACTACAGAGGAAAAAAATATAACCTACACAGAAGCAAGCTAATGGTTGATTTGAAAGCAGAAAACACTGGAAAAATATTGTCTGGTGTCCAGAAGTGCTGAAAAAAATTACTATCAGCCTAGATTTGTACAGGCAATTATCTTTCAAAAAGGATGGCAATATAAGGATATTTTCAGACAAATAAAAACTTAAGTGTGTGTATTGCCCAAAGACCCCACTAAAAACATCAGTGAAGGATGGACTTCAGGAGAAAGGGAAATGTACCAAAGGAAGGTGTGTTCACTCTATCTCTCGCATTTCAAAGAAAATGGCAAACAGAAGAAAATGGGGGGCGTGGGGACCATATAAAACAACTATAGTGCCTAATTTGTGAGCTGAAAAAAATCAAGACAAATTAAATCTTAGACAATAGTATATAATGAGACAATGGAATTAAAAAGCTTGTTTTGGTTTTTGTTTTGAGTGCAGTGGCCAATAAAGGCCCAAGACAGCCTCAGCTTCCTGGGTTTAGGTGATACTTCCACCTCAGCCTCCTGAGTACCTGGGACTACAGACACGTGCCACAATGCCCAGCTAATTTTTTTTCTTTTTTGTTGGGATGTGGTCTCACTATGTTGCCTAGGCTAGTCTCAAGCTCAGGAACTCAAGCAATCCTCCCGTTTTAGCCTCGGAAAGTGCTGGGATTACAGGTGTGAGCCACCACACTCAGCTAAAAGTGTTTTAAGATCCTCTTATTACTCAAGAGAAAAGTAACAATGCTAATGCACTTAAAACTTTGAAGTTAAATATGCATTATAAAAAACTCTTAGAAAACTACTGAAAAACTACAACTACTGTGCATAATTTCCAAACTAGTAGTTAAGGTCTCCTCATTTTCAACTCTAAATTCCTATATTTGGTAAACCATCTGAAAGCAATTCTATCCCTCCTTTCAAGCAAAAGATATTAAGCCAATCCAGTATCTGGCATAAAATGTACTCATAAAATATTTATTAAATGACATCGGCAGTTCCAGAATATGATGAATTCTATTTCACAAATGCATTACACCTCTCAACTCTACCTGGAAAACTGATTTCATCTTATTATTTTAGTGAGTAGACTGGCTACCCCTTCTGAAATGTTGTTGTTGTTACCATGTTTTAGAAAATAGGACAATGAATGATTGGGCTCAAATCCCAAATCCTAAACTCCAATTCTTGCTTCTAAATTGGAAAAAAAAAAAAGAAAAAGAAAAAGAAGAAAGATACACTGTCTCCTTCATTATTGTACCAAACAAAATAAATATAAAACCAAAATTTAAATGTTTATCTTTAATCATGAGAAACTGGCAGTCAAAGGTTCAGGCACCTAAAACTGTGAGTGATATTTTCCCTACAGTTGGTAAAACTGTATATTCCACAACATATGGAATTCTACTGAAAGCTTTCATTGGCATTTTGCCTTGTTGAGTAAAAGTTAGAAGCTATGCTTAGATTTTTTTTAAAAAAAGCAACACTGCCTTTTCATTAGACTAACATTTAAACTATGACTTAAAAATCATGGGAAAATACATTAATGATAACAATCTAAGACTCACTGAGCTCTTAACTCTGTCAGGAATAGTTCTAAACATTTTAATGAACTCATTTAATCCATACAAAAACATTAAGAGCCAGGTACTATCTTTAGCTTTGTTTTTTCAGAGGAGGACCATGAGAAATGGAGATTAAATAATTCCCCAATGTTACCTATCTCAAAGATATCAATAGTGGGATTTGAACCTAAGGAGTTTAACTCTTAACCATTACACTCTACTATCTCCAAAATTCTTACCATGTTCCTATGCTTATTGGTCCAGTATCTACATCTAAAATCTGACTTTGGTATTTGCTAACTCATACAAGAAACATTTTGAGAAGCTGGCTATTCAGTTCATTAGCAAAGAACAAAACTAATAGATAATTACTAATCCATGTTTTATTTTTATTTATACTTACATATTCTGCATTATCTTGTGTTGGGCTGGGCAGGATTATCCCCATCTGCACCCCAGGACTCTGTGCTTGGAATTTATTCATTCACGAAGCATGAATTGAATGGTCCTATTGCATGTGATGCCCTGTGTTAAGCAATGATTTACAGCTACTTTCCTAATTGGCAGTTAAATTTCACCAAGATTCAACCACAGCATGATATATATTTCTCCAAAGAAGCTTTTAAAAAAAATGTTTCAGGCCGGGCTCAGTGACTCAGCCTATAAGCCCAGCACTTTGGGAGGCCGAGAGGATGGACTACCTGAGCCCACGGGTTCGAGACCAGCCCAGGCAACTTGGTGAGACCTCGTCTCTACAATAAAAATAAAAATAAAGTTAGCCGGGCGTAGTAGCTCATGTCTGTGGTTCTGGCTACTTGGAAGGTTGAGGTGGAAGGATCACTGGAGCCAGCAGTTCAACCATGAGTGTGCCACTGCACTCCAGCCTGAGCAACAGAGTGAGACTCCAACTCAAAAAAAAAAAAAAAAATGTTTGGTAGGGGCAGCAAATGGTCTTCCCATTTATTCATTTGACAAATATTTCTCAAGACCCTACACTATGTGCCAAGCACCATGTTGGGTAATAAAACTTCAGGGGCAAACACAGCAGAGGCAATATTTGCCCCAAGGGCTCTGGTGGGGAGAGATATTAAACAATTAACAATCACACATAATTAATTGCAATTGTGATCATCAAAATAAAGAAAAAATATAGAAAGCATGATAGAGGTACCGAACCAGCCAAGAATAATTTAAATCTGCAGCAATCTCATTGGTGGAGAGACTGTAGATAAGCCTTTTATACGATTATTAATTTTAGCCAGGTGCGGTGGCTCACGCCTGTGATCATAGCACTTTGGAAGACTGAGGAGGGAGGATTGCTTGAGCTCAGGAGTTCAAGACTGGCCTGGGCAACATAGTGAGATCTCGTCTCTACAAAAAATTAAAAAAAAAAAAAATTAGCTGGGCATGGTGGCACATGTCTATGATCTTAGACACAGAAGGAACACTTAAGGCCAGTTGCAGTGAGCTAGGATCGGACCACCGCACTCCAGCCTGAACGACAGAGTGAGACCTTGATTTTTAAAAAAATTATTAATTTTATCTGTATTTTAAGCAACTTGAGGCCAGAGACAATATCTTATACTATATCCTAGTATCATTCACAACACCTAGCAATGTGCATAGCAAGAGTTTGCTAGTAATTTTGCTATTTGTAAAGAAGAATTATAGAATGAGAAATTTAAGTGTTGCTGACCTAGATTTTTTTTCATAAAAGATTTACTAGCCCATTCATATATCCTTATCTACTTTAATTGCATGAATAAAAACATGTTGTCCATATGGTAGAAAAAAGATGAGCCAGTTCTCCAGGGATGGAAAGGGACAAAGAGAAGGCTGAAAACACAGGGAAGCTATATGACAGAGGTTCCTCAACTCTTAACTCTAAGAACAAATGTGCCATTTCTTTCTTTACAGAAAGCCTACTCATGGGAATAGCTTAAGCTTATTTCAAAAGAAGGAATGACTTTGACTTGGATTGCGGCCAGCTGTGGTAAGAACTGCAATGAAATTCAGCTACTTTTCCTTAAAGTCATTCAACTGGAAATGTTATCATTGGGAAATTCTCTAAGGGCCAAAGACTCTATTTTCTGCAACTTAAGAATATTTGTAAAATATTTTTAGTTCTAAGATTCACCTGTCACCCTCTACACACACACACACACACACACACACACACACACACACACACCCTATACTCATACCAATCCAATGAGCTCACATCTGGTAGAAGTGACAATGAATTTTTTGGAATCTGAAAGTTCAAAATATGTAACCAACACAATATAATGTCATTTATGAATCCTTGTTTCTCTTTGTGATTACAAAGGCATTTGGTATATAGCAGCATTTGAGGCAGGAAAACAGAATCACGGAGGCATAAGATAATCCGCTCATCATCAGGATATAACCTAAAATAACTAGCTGGGATACCAAGTATCAAAACACAACATACTCAGTTGAAGGACTACCATGTGCAAGGGACTACGATAAGCAACGGCACCAAGAATGTCAAGAATATAACCAGGTCCTTTCCCTCAAGAAACCAACAGTCTAAAGGGAGACACCCAAGGGTAACAGGGAGAGAGAAGGGAAGAAAAATTGCAATTAAATAAGTCATCCAAGGACTGATAACCCAGCATACATGAACACAAAATCTACAAAGCTTTTACCAAGGACTGGAAAGAAGACCCTGAATTCCCAATTTCCTGTGTCTAAATACACAAGTCCCCTTTTACCAACACTCTATCATGCTCTACCCCTTTGTATGCATGCAATGCACATACTTAAACAAATGTAATCAGTAGTCATTTGACTCTATGTCTTCATGATTATGTCAAGACTAGAAGTTCAGAATCTAGCCCATTATCATGAAGTTATTTTATTCCACGCCTACTGAAACAGCAGCTAGCTAGCTAGAGCACAATTATGGCACAGAAAGTCTTGGAGTATTGTAAGAGACTGGGTGTCCTCGCTTTTCTTTGCAAATTCATGAGCAGGAAAGTGAATTACAGGTGGATTTTTGTTTTTAATTCGGTTTTGTTTGTTTGTTTTAATGGTGACAGGATAAAGAGCTGGTGAAGAGGTTATGACAGCCTTCCTCTCCATAACCATTCCCAATGGAAACAAAATTGGCTAAAAAAAAACAAAGAAGCAGCCACCTAGACAATTTGAAACTTATGTTATCTTAACTTACGTGGCTCAAAATATTCAAATACATACTGCAAGAATTTTACAGGTCCAAGGCACAAGAAAACGAAAGACAAATGAAAATAGGCCCATCCTCCAATATATCAACTTTGTTTCCTTGGTGTTTCAGATTCTTATTACAGACTTGAACTTTCTTCCCAAAAGCTCACTCCGAAGGACTTAGATTTTATAGCACGGAACGTTGTTGAAGCTTAAAAATGCCAAGGTAGAAGTCTATTTTCTCATTCTAGTCCTGTCTCTATGTGAAGGTTTAAGGGCAGACCTGCCTGAAAGCAACAAGAACTGACTGAATGACCCTTCCTCATCAAGAGTCCTGAGAATAGAGCTTTTTTCTAGAGAGAAATCTGCAGAGAGAAACCAGCTAATCTCTAATACTTGCTCATTAAGGACGGCTACTTCTTTTGGTACTGCCCTAATGCTGGTTTATTATGTCAAAATGTACCCCATTATAACAACCATGGCAAAAAGGTTTAATGAAAAGGGTGAGCCCAAATCAGCCAGAAAGCAAAAAACCAGCGAATCAACTTGATGATATCTTTGTCTCTTGCCATATGGTTCAAGGAAATAAAGCTACTTTAATGAGGAATTCATGACTCATAGTATGAGACTATACTGTAACCAGCAGGGCTCCAAATAATACATCAACATCTGGTCTAAATCGTTAAATTTTTAAAAGACACTCCTAAGAAGAGAATGCAAAATCCCAAGGACACTTTCAGATACGAGGCAATATATTCTCACATTATGAATTTAGTAAATGACCTGCATAGCTGAAATGACCCTGAAACAGAGAAACCACAACCCAAAATAGCCTGAACACTTTTGTTATCTCAAACAATGTACAGTTAGCCATTCATTCCTCCCCTTAGTACATATTCTACTTGTTTCTGTCAAAGCCCATTATAAGTTTGATGAGACTATTCAAATTTGGTTAGATCAGATGTCTGAAAGCTGGAGATGGGAAACATTGGTTGCACAATAATTCCTATTGCTCTGTGTTATCCACAAAGAGGAATGCTATGTATATGTTCATTTAATTTAAAAATTAAGTGAACCTATGACCAGAACAGGCATGGTCCCTGCCACTGAGGAACCTACTACCCAGTGGAAAAGACAAACACTAAACAAGTGTGATAAGGATAATAACAGAATGTAGACATGCTATGCCGGTCTATAGGCTGTGGATAATGAGGATATTCCCATCCCTTCTACTTACTAAAGGTACAGTGAAAGACCAAGAAATTGTCAGAAGGCTTTTAAAATGATGACCAGACCAGCCAGGCATTATGGCTCACACCTGTAATTCCAGCACTTTGGGAGGCAGAGGCAGGGGTAGGCCCAAGAGTTCAAGACCAGACTGGGCCACATAGCAAGACCCCATCTCTACAAAAGTATCAAAAAATTAGCTGGGTGTGGTGGTGCACACCTACAGTCCCAGTTACCTGGGAGACTGAGGCAGAAGAATCGCCTGAGCCGAGGAGGTCAAGTCTGCGTGGTAAGCCTTGATCATGAGACTGCACTCAATCTGGGCAACAGAGTGAGAACCCAACTCAAAAATAAAATAAAATAAAATATAAAGGTGATTTCATTAAGTGGCAAAAATAAATAAAATAAATATTAAAAAATAAAAATAAAAAAATTAGCTGGGTGTGGTATCCATATCTCTAATCCTAGCTACTCAGAGGCTCAGCAAGGAGTCACTTAAGCCCAGCAGTTCTGAGGCTATAGTGAGCTACGATCATGCCACTGCACTCTATCCTGGGTGACAGCGAGACCTTGTCTCAAAAAAAATTTTTTTTAATAAATAAGTAAATAGGTCGAGAGCAGTGCCTCACACCTGTAATCCAAATACTTTGGGAAGTGGAAGTGAGATGACTGCCTGAGCCCAGAGGTTCAAGACCAGCCTGGGCAACTTGGCGAGACTTAGTCTCTACAATAAGTCAAAAAATTAGCCGACTCAAATAAATAAATATGAACAATAATACAACAATAAAAAAATAAAAATTTCAAAACAATACAGTATAAAACAACTATTTATAAAGCATTTACACTGAACTAGATATTACAGTATAAGTAATCCAGAGATGACAAAGTATATGGGAGGATGTGTGTAGTTTATATGCAAATACTACATTATTTTATACAAGAGACTTTAGCATCCAGCTTTTGGTACCCCAGGGGATCCTGGAACCAATCCCCCACAGATACTGAAGGACAACTGTACAATCTCCAAAACTTTTCTGTTCTCTTAGTCACATGAGTAAATATTAAAAATTACTAGACCAAGGCGGGGCTCGGTGGCTCAGCCTGTAATCCCAGCACTTTGGGAGGCCGAGGCGAGTGGATTGCCTGAGCCCGCAGGTTCGAGACCCACCTAGGCAACTTGGCGAGACCTCATCTCTACAATAAATCAAAAAAAAATTAGTCGGGCATGTTAGCGCACACCTGTAGTTACGGCTACTTGGAAGGCTGAGACAGAAGGATTGCTGGAGCCCAACAGGTCGAGGCTGCGGTGGCTGGAGTGTGCCACCGCACTCCAGTCTGGGCAACAAAGTGAGACTCCAACTCAAAAAAAAAAAAAAATTACTGGACCAAAGTTCACATCCATCTCATTCTTATAATTTTTTGATCTGAGGACAAATTTTTTCAAATGAAACTTCATGGTTCCCCAAAGAATCCATAAAATTAATTTCAATACTATTTAGTTCTAATGGCAAGCTAAGCAGTTACAGACTATAAAAGACCTTTAACTGTTTTGCAGTTGTTAAATATTTTTGTGCAGATTTGTATCTACTCTTATTTCTCAGAAACGAAATGCTATGAAATTGAGTGTGTCTGTGAAACAAGTTTACCTTCACATCCTTCCTCTCATATAGACCCTGTGCAGGCCATGCCAAAGCCAGGCTCTAAACAGATACTGTTGCCAGGCACAGTACAAATGGAAACTCTATGACTAACAGCATTCTTGTTGCTTCTGATTCTAGGTGAAAAGCCTCCACTGATATTTAACAACTTTGCTCTAAATGGATGGGGAATGGTGGAGTGAAAAAAGCTGGAGATCTAGAACTAGAGAACCATAATTTGGATCCAGGCTACCTATCTGTGCCACTGTGGGCAGGTTAATACATTCCTCTGAGCCACAGTATCCTTATCTGTAAAATGGGGACCAGAGCAATACCTACCCACAGGATTGCTATGAGATTTTAAGTATAAAAGTGTTTTATGAGCTATGAAGGATTGATTATACAAATGTTATTATTTTTTTTCTTAATATAGAAATCATATTAATTTTAAAAATTAAAAGATACAGAAAAATATTAAGAAAAATTCATGCATACAGACATTACTTATTTTAACTGAAACAAAGTCTAATATCAACCAAAAGTAAAGGAAATATATTTTCAGGTGTCACAAATGACAAAATTAATTGCTGATCTCTTTTTAAGAGCAGAGCAGCTGTCTTGCCTATTTATCAGTTTAAAGTGAAGACAATGTTGCTATTTGTCCCAGAACTGGTCCCAAGAGCATATAATATATGGGTGAGGCCCACAAAAGTCAAGGTCACAAAAACTCCCAAAATAAATATTTCATGAGCCCAAGGAGTAGTTATAACACATGCCCTCAGATGCACTGAAGAAGGCAAAGTATCTGAAGCCCCATTAATAAAACTGGCATGACTGTAATGGTCACATCAAAGACTGACAGATTTGTAAGGGCCACTTCAGTGGGAGAAAAAAAAAAGAAAAATGTATACATCATGCTACAAGATAGGCAGTCTAGGGCTTCTAACTTTTTCTCACGGCTTTCTGAATCCCAAACTTCTTAGAACTTCCTGTGCCCCTCTTCTTTTTTTCCTTTCTCACCCTTCTCTTCCCTCTTTCCTCTCCCTTGTTTTATTATTGCATTGGACCTGCTTTCTGTGTTTAACATGGCCTTATCCTGTATAATGAAATATTATTCGGCAATAAGAAGGGAAGGTCTGATATATGCTACATCGGGGACGAACCTTGAAAACATTATGCTAAGAGAAAGAAGCTAGACACAAAAGGCCACATAGTGTGTGATTCCATTTATGTGAAATGTCCAGAATAGACAAATTCACAGAGACAGAAGGTAGACTGGTAGTTGCCAGGGGCTAGGGAGGCAGGGGAGAAGTGAATGAGTGACTGGTAATCAATACAAGAGTTTCTTTTTTGGAGGTCAAAAATGTTGTAAAATTAGAGTTCAGTAATGGTTGTACAACCTCGTCAATACACCAAAGAAAAACTGAATTGTATGCTTTAAATGGGTGAATTGACTAGTATGTGAATCATAGTTCAAGACAGTTGTTACACAAATGATCTTGTTCAGGATTCTAAGCAGGAAAAAAGGACATGTAAAATAAACACTCTCACCTTACCATCTCCCTAGCGTGGAGTAAAAGTGATGACTCATCAAGTGACCAGACTACTTTGCTTAATAAATACACATGAAATTACAAATCCAAATGAGTCCTGCCCCCATAACAGCAGTTACCTTAGTGGTGTCCTAAGTTAAAACATGGTCTTCAGATCAAAACTTCTGGCCCTTTGCCTGGGTAGTTCCTTCCACTGGTAATACCATTCTTACCACAACTTTAAATATTCAACTGCCATCCGTCTTCAAGGCTCATCTCAAATGTTACATCCCCAATGAAGCTTTCCCTGATTCTCCCATAGAAAGTAATCTCATCTTTCTCTGACCTCCCATAGTACGTTACTTCCTCAGTGCCACTTAGGACTTTCAATCCAATATCATACTTATTGCTTTGACATTCAAAGGGATCTCAATAAATACCTGTTTGATAAATGAATGACTACACAACAATTGAGAATTTCATCTTCATCTAATACATTTTAATTTTGGAGATACCCAAAAGTCATTTAGACTCAAGAATGGTAAGTAAAGTAGCTAGCCTCAAGAATGCCCACCTCAGTCAAAATGTCCATTTACTGACCAAAATAAGACTAATTTGAGCACATGTATGTAAATAATCTGAATGAATTTCCCAAAGAGAAGTACCACAATAAAGATATAACTTCCCAAGGGAACTTCCAAGAAACATCCAGATCACATATAAATTTCAGATTATTGTTTCAAGAATCAGTTTCATTATTTTAACACCATATGTTCTCTCCTAGAAAATTCAAAAATAATAGAACTTGATACTATTTAAATTATACAAGTTTACTATGTCTTCTCCTAAAGTATTTCTGGGCCAGGCATGGTGGCTCACACCTATATAATCCCAGCACTTTAGAAGGCTGAGACAGGTGGATTGATTGAGCCCAGGAGTTAAAGATCAGTCTGGGCAACAGTGAGACCTCGTCTCTCCAAAAATAAAAATAAAAACAAAAAAACTAGCTGGGAGTCGTGCCACTGCATCCCAGTATGGGTGACAAGAGTGAGACCTCCAACTCAGTAAATAAATAAACATTTCTGATAAATCTCCTCTCCATTTTTCCTGCCACACCCAAAGTCCAAGCCTTCATTTTTTTCATAACCAACCAATTTTAAAGTTCTCCTAATGTATCTCTTTCCTTCCTTCAACACTTATCAAGCCATCCTGTGTGCCAATGTTGAGGAAAGGAACTGGGGAGCATATGAAAAAATAGCAAAAGAGGCCCATCCTCCAGACACAAACCTGAGGCACGAACAGACCCATACACTTAACGCTACAATAGGCACTGAGGATCTGAAGCAATGTGTAGGTCCCTTGGCCTTCCCAGAACACCACCTCACACAGCACTCTCATTCTCCCCCCCGACTCTCTTTGTTCATCCTATTGGATGACGCCTTCTGTTACACTGCCCGTATGTCACGCACCAACTTCATCTCCAATTTCTCCCCAACTTGCCCCGAGCTGCAATCAAGACAAGTTACTTGCTACAACCTGGAAGTGACTTGCTGGAAGTCGCTTTGTTCATGATTAACTACTTATCAGCACAATCCTCTCTACTTTGTCTCTGCTAAGTTCATGTCTACCACCAATCTCAAGTCCCTTCTTTTGAATGTACTAGGAAGTATGTAATTATATGTCATTTTTTTCAGCTTATGGTTGGCCTTTTTCTGTTGTACTTGTCTCACAATGTCTTTTACAGTGTTCCTAACTAAGAGTGTATTCCACAATCACCTAGGGAGCTTCTTAAAGATACAAAGGTCTTAAAAATAAATAAAAATAAAAAAACACAAAGGTCTTGACTCTACCCCAACAAGCTCCTCAGTAAGTCTGGGATGGGAGCTGGACATCTCTATTTCTAAAAAGCCCCACTGACGATTCTCATGCACACTCCAAGCTGAGAACCACTGATTTATGACAACACTCTCCATACAGCAGACCTTCAGTGCTTATTAATTCATGCCATGGAAGCCCATAAATAACTTTTCTCTAAATAGCCTAACCAGATATCAACCCCTAGACTCTGTTCCAAGTGCAACATGTGGTTTTAAGATTTCATTTCCTGAAGTACTACACGGAGGGACACTATTACCTTGTCTCTTTACATTGTTTCCTATTTGTTGAAAACTGGAGGACTGGAATGCAGCCATGTTAGACAGCACTACATAAGAATGTACTCTGGAGTGTGAGATTAAAATTAGTTATAAAAAGAACAAGAACAATGTACAAGTAGACATTCTGCGTGAATAAAGTATTCTTACTAAATCTATACAATAGAAATAGGAGGAATTTGTCCGTGGTGTCCCCCTAGCTACCGGCCTCCTGAACTGCTCGAGACAGTCCCGGGGCCCCTGAAAACCGGGGACGACTTTCAGCTGCTGAAGTGCCTGCCTCTAAGTGCACTAAAGTGCGCTAATCAGATAAGTAGTCGAGCCCCACCCAGGCCAGCAGTGGCCTCCCAACTACCCCTATTTACACAGCTCACTGGGGAGCAGCGTGAACTTTTTCCAAAGCCGGCAGGAGCGGTCTGAGTCACCCACCCAGGGTGGGAAAGAAAAGTGTGACATGAGCCAGGGTGAGGAGCCCGGTCTCAGCACCTCTTCCCGCATTTCAGAAGAGGGCTCCGCCTCCTCCAGGGATGGATCACCTCAGACATTTGTCACAGCCGTGGGCCACCGAGAAAGTTAAGGGCCGGGCAGGGGACCCCGCCATCTCTCCGGCAGGGGCCGCAGATCCCAGACTCCACAGGCCTCTCCCAGCAGCTCCATCTTGCTTCCTGCCAGGAGGAGGGGCCGGGGAGGAGAGCCCCCGAGTCTGGAAAGGCCCCAGGGGGAGGAAGCCGTTTTGACAGCAGGTGAAGCCAGGTGGAAACCTCCAGAGGCGAGAATGCAAAGAAGGCGGCGGGGAGAAGCGAAAGGGAAAACGGGGCTCGTGGGCATGCAGGACCGCGGAAGGGAGGTGAGCGTGCCAGAGGTGTGAGCGCAAGTAAAATGCCCAGGAGGAGAGGGGCAGGCCGCAGAATCGGTAAAACAAGTGGATAAAAGAGCCCGACACAGGGAGCGCGGGGGCGGGGGCGGGGGCGGGGGCAGGCTGGCTTCGGGGTGAGGGGCAGAAGTCTTAGGTAGGAGAGGAGCGTGGCTCGAATAAGAATCCCTGGAAGGAAAGACAGGGAATCAGGGGGAGAGCCCGCCCTCCCCCACACACAGGCCAGCTGGGGGCGGCCTCCAAAGGAACTGAAGCAAGGTAGACAACGCGAGGGACGACCGCCTGTTAAGGGGAAGGGACGTCCAAAAGCCATCGTCTCCTGGGCGCCTCCTTGGGCCACACGCTGTGCGAGACACTTCTCCAAAAACACCTCGCTGAGTCTTCACCACAAGCCCGCGAGGCAGGCTTTATTGGGACTGTCCCCATTTTACAGACGAGGAAACTGAGGCCCGGAGGGGCTCAGGGACTCGCTCAAGGTCACAGGGCGGCGCAATCCGCGACGGCGAGAGGCGAGGCGGGCCGGGACCCCGGGGGCATCGCCCGCCCCAGGCCCAGCGCGCTTACCCGGACGAGGTTGCTGACCGCCGCCTGCACGGCGGCCACGGGCGCGGTGAGGTCAGGAATGGCTTTGCCGTCCACCTCGCCCTCCTCGTGCATGATCACCAGGTGCGAGATCTGCTGTGCCACCGGCTCCAGGATGCTCTCGATCGTGCGCGTGTGAAACACCGGCATCGCGGCGGCGAGCGGGGCGGCGAACCGCGGGCGACGGAGAACCGGGATCGGCGGGGCCGGCGACCGGCGGAGAGGCAGACTCCAGCGGCGACTACGGAGTCGGGGCTTCCCTCGGCGTAACCCAGCCTCGCGGACGCCCCGCCCCCTCGCGTCGCCGCGCCCAATGGCAGCGCCGCTCAGATCCGGACCGCCACTCCCATTGGCCCCGCTCCCGCACGCTCCGCCCCAGCCGCCGCGCCGCCAAGCCCCGCCCCGCCCCCATTCCCAAGGGAGGGGCCTGGGATCGGGGCTGCGCCGCAGGGATTGCGACCGGATTCCCGAGCTCTAACGCGGGGCGCTCCTTATAAGGGCATGGTGGGAGCGGAGCGTGCGGCCGGAGTCACATGCCCCGCCCCCGCGGCCGCCTCCCGCCTCGGATCCGCAGAGCTCCGCCCCTCTGCAGAATCACCTCAGCGGGGCGGGGTCTCCTCACCTCGGGCGGCGCCGAGTCCGACGAGACCGGGGTGCCCTGGGTCGCCCCGGCCCCCCCTCAACTTTTCCCTTCACTCGAAAGCCTCAAGATACTCTCTCCGTGTGCTCCCAGCAGTACGTGGGAACGTTTTTGGTAGAAGAGTCGAACGGCAGAGGCGCCCCGAGGAGCACGAGCGCCCCATTCATTGACACGCAGGCGCCACCCACCGCCCTCCCCGGAGACGCACTGTTGACAGCTTGGTGTGCAGCCTCCTACACCTTTGTCTGCACACTGGCTTCCTAAGTAAGTGAGACGAGACATTTTCCTGGAACTAGATTATCGTTTTCCTGTAATGAAAATGTCCTGGCTACCTTTCACTGTTGGTAAAGATGGGCCGACCTCCTCCTTCTTAACGACTGCCTGGTACTCCTTTGCACGAAGGGAAACTGTTCATATAAGCAATTTCCTAGTCGTGCGCTTAGGTTGGGTCCTGGTTTCACTATCGAAAAACAATTTCTGTTGGCCGGGCTCGGTGGCTCAGCCTGTAATCCCAGCACTTTGGGAGGTCGAGGCGAGGGGGTTGCCTGAGCTCGGGTTCGAGACCCGCCCGGGCAACTTGGCGCGACCTCGTCTCTACAATAAACCAAAAATGAGCCGGGCGCGGTAGGGCGCGCCTGTAGTTCCGGCTACTTGGAAGGCTGAGGCGGAAGGATCCCCGGAGCCCAGCAGGTCGACGCTGGGGTGGCCGTGAGCGTGCCACCGCGCTCCAGCCTGGGCGACGGAGTGAGACTCCAAATAAAAAAAAAAAAAAATCTGCATGATTGGTGCTTGCCTCTCTCTTGTGTGCATGTGTATTTATTTAGGACAGATGGCCACAAGTGAAGGGAAAATGCAAAAGTAGGTATGTACACGGTATGTACATGTTACATTTTGATAGGTAAGGCCAAATTACCCAATTCCCTCGCAGCATGCTTTGTACGAGACATCTTCTGAACATCTTCCTCATCTCGAATTCTCTTTTGCCCAAGCTTCTCCGTTCTGAGAGGAAACACTTTCATTAACTCTGCCAAGGAAAAGTCCTCAAACCAAATGAAAACTTTTGTCTAGTCCTACCACAGCTACCAAAGCTGTTTTCTCTACCCATCTTCGTCATAATAGTATTAATATTTGGGTGATGACCAGGAATGGCTCATGCCTGTAATTCCAGCACTTTGGGAGACTGAGGAGAGAGGATCACTTGAGCCCAGGAATTTGAGACCAGCCTAGGCAACAAAGGGAGAACTCATCTGTACAAAAAAATAAAATAAAAATTAGCCAGGTATAGTGGCATGTGCCTGTAGTCCAAGCTACTCGGGAAGCTGAGGTGGGAGGATCACCCGAGCCTAGGAGGTCAAGGATATGTTGAACCGTGATGGTACCACTGCCCTCCAGCTTGGGCAGCAGAGTGAGAACCCAATTCAAAAAAAAAAAAAATGGCAGTAATGGGACTATATGTATATAAATATATACATAACCACCACTCAATCCCCACTTTGCTGATTGTGTACTTAGGTGCAATTTAACATGTCGTTCTGTCCTACGTATTTCCTACAAACTGTCAGCAAGATTCAGAGGCTTGATCATGTCACAGTCGTTTAACTGTCACATATCATCCTTGCCTCCAATCTGTAATCCAGGCAACTCCTGATTGGCCATATTCACCTTCCTAAAATACCACCTTCACATTTCACATCCAGCCATGCTCCCCCCATCCACATTCATATCCACTTCTATCCCCCTCGTCCTCACATTCATTCACACCCTCTAAGATCTTTCTTGGCACCGGTTAACTAGCACATGTTAACACCAATGCCCTTCACAATCTGGGCCTGACCAATCTTGCTGCCTTCTGCTTCTCCACCCAGACCCACAGACAGGAGGGCTAAATGGCACAAAGAGCACACCCAGAGTCACCAGATCTCAAACCATAACCTCAATCAACCTTTACAACTTGAATGAGGAGATAAAACTCCAAGTGGCTTTTCTTCTCTCTGCCTGAATTTACTTATAAACTCAGGATAATGCCATCTTCACAGAGTTGATATGAGGATTGGTGAATGAATTTAAGTAAATAGTCCAGGAGACCCTCAGTAAAATAAAGTCATTATTATTATTAGAATGGTCACAAGCAGACACATTCATAGTATCCAAAAATCCTTAGTAGAGTTTCACTTTCGAGCTTCTGTTCAATTTCTTTCCCACCTAGAAAGCTCTCTATTCTTGCCTAAATCTTAACCTTCTGTGGTAGACAGAATTCTAAGATGCCCCCCAAGATTTCCCACCCCTAATGTACAAACTCTGCATAATCCCCAGGACCGCAGATATCAGGGTTTACTCTCATGATTAGATTGTTATATAGCACAGTTGGCCTTAGAACACAGAGATTATCCAGGTGGGCCTGACCTAATCACATGAGCCCTTTTGAAGCAGAGAGTTACCTCCCGCTGAACACAACAAAGGAAGTCAAAGATTAAACGCACAAGATTTGAAGAGCTGTCGCTGGTTTAAAGATAGGCTTAGAGGCCGGGCTTGGTGGCTCAGCCTGTAATTCCAGCACTTTCCGAGGTGAGTGGATTGCTTGAGCCCGAGAGTTTGAGACCAGCAACTTGGCAAGATCTCGTCTCTACAATAAATTTAAAAAAAAAAAAATTAGCCTGGCACGGTAGCTTGCACCTGTAGTTCCAGCTACTTGGAAGGCGGAAACAGAAGGATTACTGGAGCCTAGCAGGTCGAAGCTGGAGTAGCTGTGAGTGTGCCACTGCACTCCAGCCTGGGAGACAGAGTGAGATTCTGACTCAAAAATAAATAAATAAATAAAGATGCCGGAGGCCAAGTGTCAAGGAATGTGGGCAGCCTCTAGGAGCTGAGAGTGGCCCCTGGAAGTCAACAAGAAATCAGGGGAACTCAGTCCCACAGCTACAAGGAACTGAATTCTGCTAACAAGAAGAATGATTTGGAAACGGATTTTTTTTCCCCAGAGCCTCCAGATGAGAACTCAGTCCAGCAATGAAGTCCTTGATTTCAGCCTTGTGATACTGAGGAGAGAACCCAGCCACATCATGCAGGACTTCTGACCTACACAATTGTACGATAATAAATAAGTGTTGTTTTAAGCCACTAGGTTTGTGATAATTTGTTACATCACAATAGAACACTAATATACCTTCCTTCAAGGTCCACTTCTAGTCTTTTCTCTATGATTTCCCACAACAAGGCCCCAGAATGAGCTGTTTGTACTCATTATTTCTCCTTTATAGCACTTATCATAATTGTCCTTTTTTTATTTTTATTTTATTATTATTATTATTATTATTTGAGTTGAAGTCTGCACTCTGACTGGAGTGCAGTGGCCGCTCCCGGCCACCGCAGCCTCGACCTGCTGGGCTCCGGTGATCCTTCCACCTCAGCCTTCCAAATAGCTGGAACTACAGGCTCGCACTACCACATCCGGCTAATTTTTTTATTTATTGTAGAGATGAGGTCTCGCCAAGTTGCCCAGGCAGGTCTCGAACCCATGGACTCAGGCAATCCACTCACCTCAGCCTCCCAAGGCGCGGGATTACAGGCTGAGCCACCGAGCCCGGCTGTAATTGTCCTTTTATTACATGATTATTTTACATTTCTGTCCTGTCATTCACAATAATAGAACCCCAGATTTATAGGTGGGCACTTCATCACATAGTTTTTTTTTTGACACTTGGCTTATTACAAATCTTATGTTTTCTTATATCTAAAATGAAGATAGTTAAGTTTTCAATCTCATATTTAAACATAAAGCATATATGCATATATTAAGGACTCAAATATTGATAGAGAGAGAGAGACAGAGAGCAGTCAATTTGTGGCATGTACTAGACTAATGAACCATCATGAAACTAAGTTGCAAATATGTGGTAAAGAACATGAGGTGCTCAAATTCCAAGCAAGAAGAGATCACCATGGGCCTAAGGATAAGAAAGAGTCTAATGGGCAGTGGAACTAAATCTGCCCTCAAAGGAAGAATAATGTTTGGTTAGGCAGGCAAGAGGGCAGACATTCCAGAATGAGCAAGGCAGGAGGTAGGCGGACGTTCCAGGTCCGTGATTAAATTAGTCAGGCAGAAGTGAATGTTCATGCAATCCAAAGATAAGGATGCAAAGGTAAATTTCTACAAGAGTCCTTAACCTGCAGAGGTTAAGGACTGTGTGACATTTGCTCTTGGTTGTAGCTCGCTCAACATTACTCTTTACCATGTAATTAGTTTGAAAACCACTAATGATAGGGAGCATTGTAAGATATGTAAAAAAAGTTAGCATTTCTAAGTTAGAAATAATTGGGGAAGAGTTCTCCATGGGGGCAATTGTTTTACACACTGCTCCATGGCATAGGAAACTTTCTATTTTCTTTGTCCCTGGCAATCTCTGAGTTAGGTGGAAAGGAAGAAGTACTACTTTCTTTCATGTATAGACCGAGAATTTGAGGCACAATAACAACTGTCAGTTGTGAGTATAATGTGTGGCCATTTCAAGGTTACAGCTGACTGTAAAACCTGAGTCTTGCCGGGCACAGCGGCTCACACCTATAATCCCAGCACTTTGGGAGATGGAGGCAAGAGGATTGCCTGAGCTCAGGGGTTCAAGACCAGGCTGGGCAACTTGGCGAGACCTTGTCTCTAAAACAAATCAGAAAATTAGCCAGGTGTGGTGGCGCATGCCTGTGGTTGCAGCTACTTGGTAGGCTGAGGCAGAAGGATCACCTGGCCCAGCAGATTGAGGCTGAGGTGGCCATGCGCGTGTCACTGCACTCCATCCTGGGCGACAGAGTAAGACTCCGAGTCAAAAAAAGAATACAAACAAAACAAAAACCCTGAGTCTTCTCTATTTAGTTGGGATCCTCAGTGTCTCCCCAGGTTTTTGTGCTCTCCTTCTGATTCATTTTGGATGGCTGTATATCGATTATTGATTAACTTACATCTTTCAAGGCACTCCGATACATTTTGTGCCCTCTTGAGTGAACCTTCTACACACACACACATACACACACACACACACACACAGACTGCATTCCCCAGCTCACCACAGATGAACCTCCTCTGTCTATCTAGACCACCTTCCCAGTCCCTTCTTCACACATCCCCATTTGAGAACCATGCACTTGTTTGGCTAATGGCTCTTCCTTCCTCTCCCCAATGCTGATTTGTACATGGAGTTCCACCCTCCTCCTCCACCCAAAACCACAACCATTTCCCCCATCACTTTGAAAACAGTATGATTCTTCTCTTTTCTTGACCAATTTTTTAAAATTCATTTTCAGTTCAAGTCATTTTCGACTTCACAAATCCTCTAATTTTCACATTTTTATTATGCTTTAATCTTCTGTATTGTGTGAGAAATCCACAAACAAGTCTATTACAAAATTCCAGCTCCTAGAGATAACGACTATTAGCATTGTAATGTGTTCCCTTTCTGCCTTTTTCCTGATCATGTATATTTTGTGTGCGTGTGTTCAACTTTTTCTCATACATATTTTTTATTGAGATTATTTACATATATAAAATTCACTCCTCTAAAATATAGTGTTCAATTTTTATTTCTGCTATTTTTACCTTAATATTTAGTGTATCAGGTCACATATCTGTGACTTGCAAGGCTTTGATAAAAAAGGTAATATAGCTTCTTCCTAGCTCTTGATCTCAGAGAAAATATGCTTTTGGAGTTATGAGCCCCATATCCAAAATTCAGCTACCCTGAAGCTGCCATGCTTGAGAGACCATATGGAGGGACCACATGGAAACAGAGATTTCTGAAGGGAACTATTTGTTCAAGCCCCCAGCAATGTGAGTCTTCCCGATCCAGATATCAGACATGCGAGTGAAGCTTCGGCAATGACCCCATCTGTGGCTACCTTTGACTGCAACTTCATGAGAGATTCTGAGCTGAAACATCCCAGTCAAGCCACTTCCAAATTTCTGAACTACAGTAACCATGAGCGATATAAAGGATTATTGTTTTGGAATTATTTATTTGCAACAACAGATAGCTAATACAATTCTCCACAATCTTGGATTCCATAGGTAAGGTTGAGGGAGAGAATGCATATTGGATGGGCAACCAATAGGGTTCACCTCTCTATAATAATAAATGTGTTAAAACCACAAAACAATGCCTATAAACACAAAAACTGAAGGACATTTTTCTCAAGGCATAATTGGTAATAGTAAAAAGTTGGAAACAACCTAAATGTCCAATAATGGGAGATGGTTAAATAAATTATAATTTCTAGCTAGGTACAGTGGCTCAAGCCTGTAATCCCAGCACTTTGGGAGGCAGAGGAGAGAGAATTGCCTGAGCCCAGGGGTTCAAGACCAGCCTGGGCAACTTGGTGAAACCTCATCTCTACAATATATCAATAAAAATTAGCCAGGCATGGTGGTACACACCTGTGGTTCCAGATATTTGGAAGGCTAAGATGGAAGGATCACCTGAGCCCAGCAGGTCAAGGCTGCAGTGGCCATGAGCATGCGACTGCACTCTAGCCTGGGTGACAGAGTGAGCCTCCTACTCAAAACAAAAAAGAATACAGATCTATATTTTATATATATATATATTATATATAATTCTTGTACACTTTAAACTGTGAATGACTTATAAGAGGCAAGTTAATAAACTGATCATATGCTAACATAAATAACATATTTTTCTGAAAAATAATGTGCACCCCTTAAAAGAATTTCAGTTTAGCTGGGCTCACACCTGTAATCCCAACACTTTGGAAGGCCAAGGTGGGAGGATCTTTTGAGTCCAGGAGTTCAAGACAAGCCTGGAAAACATAATGAGACCCCTATCTCTACAAAAAGTTATAAAAATTACCTGGTCATGGTGGCTGGTGTCTATAGTCCTAACTACAGTGTTCAGGAGGTTAAGGCAGGAGAATTGCTTAAGCCCAGGAGTTTAAGGCTGCAGTGAGCTATGATTGCACTACTGCACAACAGCCTGGGCAACAGAATGAAACTCTGTCTCTTAAAAAAAAAAAAAAAAACCTAATTAAATTACCAACACCATTCTTCTTAGACCGGGAAATGACAATACAAAAATTCATATGGAAACATAAACGACCACGAATAGCCAAAACAATGCTTAGCAAAAGAAATGAAGCAGGAGGTATCACACTTCCAGACTTCAAACTTTACTATAAGGATACAATAATAAAAACAGCCTGGTAATGGTACAAGAACAGGCATACGAACCAACAGAACAGGATAGAGATTTCGGAAGCAAAACTTCAATTTCTCAACCAACTCATCTTGACAAAACCTCCACCATCAATCACTGGGGAGAGGAGAACCTATTCAGTAAATGGTGCTGGGAAAACTGGCAGACCACATGCAGAAGATTGAAACAAGACCCCTGCCTATCACCATACACAAAAATCAACTCTAAATGGATCAAAAACCTAAACGTAAAACCTCAAACTATAAGAACCTTAGAAAATTCAGGAGACACCCTTGTGGAAAATGGAACTGGCAACTAATTCCTGATCAAAACCTCATGTGCCCATGCCATAAGAGTTAAGATTGACAAGTGGTACCTCATCAAATTGAAAAACTTCTGCAAAGCAAAAGAAACCATCAAGAGAGTGGGGAGACAACCCACAGAATGGGAAAAAATATTTGCCAACTGTATATCTGACAAAGGCCTAATATATCCAGGATCTACAAGAAACTCAAATGTGCCAAAAACAAACGACCGCATTAAAAAGTGGGCAGGTTGGGCTCGGTGGCTCAATCTGTGATCCTAGCACGTTGGGAGGCCGAGGGGAGTAGATTGCCTGAGCCCTCGGGTTGAAGACCAGCCCGGGCAATTTGGTGAGACCTCGTCTCTACAATAAATTAAATTAAATTAAAATTAGCCAGACATGGTAGTGCACTCCTGTAGTTCCGACTACTTAGAAGGCTGAGGCAGAAGGATCGCCAGAGCTCAGCAGGTCAACGCTGGGATGGCCATGAGTGTGACACTGCACTCCAGCCTGGGCAATGGAGTGAGACTCCAACTTAAAAAAAATAAGTGGGCAAAAGACATGAATGGCACTTCTCAAAAGACAACATATAGGCAGCCAACAGACACATGAAAAATTTCAGCCTCACTAATCATCAGAGAAATGCATATCAAAACCACATTGAGACACCACCTAACCCCAGTAAGAATGACCATCATTAATAAAACAAACAACAGTTGCTGGTGAGGATGTGGAGAAAAAGGAATGCTTCTACACTGCTGGTGGGAATGCAAACTAGTGCAATCTCTTTGGAAAACAGCTGGTGATTTCTGAAAGAACAAGACATTGACCTTCCTTATGACCCAACAGTCCTCCTCCTGGGAATATGCCCATAGGAACTCAAATCATTCTACAAAAAACAAACCTGCACACACATGTTTATTGCAGCACTATTCATAATGGCAAAAACATGGAACCCAACCGTGCTGCCCATGGAATATAATCCAGCCATAAAGATGGACAAACATATGGACTTCGCAGCAATTTGGATAGATTTAGAGTCTATCATACTCAGTGATCTATCATAGAAACAAAGAACAGAGTACCACATTTTCTCACTCATAAGCAGACCCTGAACATTTACCATAATACTATAAGAAAGGGATTGGCAGTAGTAGGATACTGCTGGGGTGAGGGTGGGGGAGGGGAACACAATATCAATTAAGGTAACTGATCTCAAACCAGGCAAGGTGGGGACCAAAGGGAGGCCCAAACTTTACCTGTACAATGGCCACTTGTATACCTAATCCTGAATTATACCCCACATCTTTAAAAAAAAATGCCCCAAGACCCTGAAGTTTCTGTAGACCACACTTTGAAAGCCATGGGTCCATGCTGATGGGCTTTTGCCCCATCATACCATTTTGTAGCAGTAATCTCTAATTTTGACTTCCCAAGATCACATCCATGTTTGTTTGGTGACAAAAGTCTTCTTTCCTAAAAAGAATCTATTTGAGATGGCTCAGATGAGGCTGAACACAACCCTTTTCCAACTAAATGGGAAGCATGGGACCTATATTTGGCCAAGTTTCTTCTTATGCTGGGCTATAAGAAAAATTTCTCTTACTCTCGCTCTCAAGCTCTTCCTTCCCCAACCACCTAGCAGGGTTGTGAGTCTTGAGTCAACAATGGCTTTCTTACTCATCAAGTGGAGAGAGAACATTCTAAGAAATGGAAAGACCCCGTGTCCCTGAAGACGTAATTTGAGTCATTAGAGCGAGCCATGACTGAAATATCTCCCTTTCTTCTCAACTTTGTAAGTCGGTTTGCTTAAGTTGGGTTTCTGTCACTGACAACTGAAGGAGCTCTGATTAATACACATCACCAACTTTTGCACACCAGTTGTAACCTTCAATACCTTAAGAATAACATAAGAGCCTGGTGCGGTGGCTCACGCCTGTAATCCCAGGGGTTCAAGACCAGCTCAGGCAACTTGGTGAGATCTCATCTCTACAATAAACCAAAAAATTAGCCGGGTGTGGTGGCGCGCACCTGTAGTTCCAGCTACTTGGGAGACTGAGGTGGAAGGATCACTGGAGCCCAGCAGGTTGAAGCTGGGTGGCCGTGAGCATGCCACTGCACTCCAGCCCGCGAGACAAAGTGAGACTCCAACTTGGAAAAAATAAAAATAACACGAGATTTTTAGGCACTGCAATAAGACAATAGGAATTTAGGGATATGGAATACCCAGACATCTAGGAATCTCCCAGATATCTAATAAAATTTAGCTGAACCTCAGAGTCAACTAAGGGAGTTTTTTCAAAACACAAAGTTCTAGGTCCTGCCCAGAATAGTCTGATTCAAAGTGTCTGTGGTGGGACCAAAGAATCCATTATTCGCTGGGCTCAGTGGCTCAGCCTGTAATCCCAGCACTTTGGGAGGCCGAGGCGAGTGGATTGCCTGAGACTGCGGGTTCAAGACTAGCCCGGGCAAGTGGTGAGACCACATCTCTACAATAAATAAAAAATTATCAGGGAGCACAGCGCGCACCTGTAGTTCCGGCTACTTGGGAGGCTGAGGTGGAAGGATCACTGGAGCCCAGCAGGTTGAAGCTGGGGTGGCCGTGAGCGTGCCACTGCACTCCATCATGGACGACAAAAAAAAAAAGAATCTATTATTAGTAAGATTCCTTGGTGATCCTGATTCAGTCAATCCAAGATCTGACATTTGATAAATACTAATCTAGGAAGTTACTACCTCCATCCGCAAGAACAATTCTTGCTACAGTGTGAATTTCTCTGCCACTAGAAGAAAACTATGACTGGTATGGGAATGCCAAGATTTTCAGAAATTCACTTAAGAGAAATCTTGAAGTTTATAGAAGTAGTAAAATATTCCCACAAGACATAGCATCCACTTAACATCCCATTCCCTTTCAGCCTATATTATTTAGGAGTTCCTCACTATCATCTTCAAATTTCTATCTTGACCACAGCCTTGACAAATAAACTGTTAACTGTATGTGTCACACAGTCCAATTCTGCACAGCCTCTAGCAACTCAGCGTTTTTCCAACCTTAACAGACATCATTCAAATATCTGTTGAGGAAACAAAGAACTGCCTACCACATGTTCTCACTTATAAGCAGGTCTTGAACAATTATTGTAATACTGTAAGAAAGGGATTGGCAGATTGGCAATAGTGGGAAACTTCCAGGGAAGGGTGGGGGTGGGATTGGCAGTAGTGGGAATCTGCAGGGGGTGGAGAGCAAGAGCACACCTCATCAACAAGGGTACATGCATAATGAACATTTGTATACCTAACCCTGAATTGTAGACCACATCTTTAAAATAAAAATAAAAATAAATAAATATATATATATATCTGTTGAGAACTGATGAGGACATCAAATTGAATACCACTATGTTGGGCACCAAAGCAAAATCTAGAAAACTCAGACAGAACTTTCTAGTTAATTAATCATTGTCAGATTTGTAGCTTATCAACTTTGTAGTTGGGTGAATTTTGAGAGAAAATCTTCAAGACCTCTCCCTAAGAAATATTTGGAAATGGGACTTCCTAATGTAAATCTTGTATATAATGATCAGAAAGGTTTTGTTTTGTGTTCTTTCAATTAAAATTTTATTTATGTTTTACTAGAGATGTACCTATATTCTTAAATATGTTTGCAGGTGTTCATTTTTTGTTGATAACTGGTATGGCTTTTTTCTGGGTTTGTTTTTTTTTCTTTTGAGTTAGAATCTCACTCTGTCACCCAGGCTACAGTGCAGTGGCACACTCCAGCTTCGACCTGCTGGGTTCCAGTGATCCTTCCACCTCAGCCTTCCAAGTAGCCCAAGCTACCACGCCCAGCTAATTTTTGATTTATTGCAAAGACAAGGTCTTGCCCAGTTGTCCAGGCTGATCTCGAACCCGTGGGCTCAGGCAATCCACTCGCCTCGGCCTACCAAAGTGCTTGGATTACAGGCTGAACCACCAAGCCCAGCCTGGCTTTTTTCATTACTCTTTCCAGGAAGTTATTTTTTTAAAAAGGCAGTTTTAAAATTTGCCACATGATAAATTATCTTACTAATTATAAATAAGATTTATTTTTGGTAGTATCTCTTAAGTTATCTTTTCTTTTTTCCTTTTTTTGAGTCGGGTTTCACTTTGCCACCCAGGCTATAATGCAGTGGCACAATCACAGCTCACCACAGCCTCGACCTCCTGGGCTCAAGTGATCATTCTGCCTCACCTCACCAGTAGCTAGGACTACAGGCATGCCCCACCACCCCTGGCTTTTTTTCTTTTTGTAGAGATGCGATCTCACTATATTGCCCATGCTGGTTTTGAACTCCTGGGCTTATGCAATCCTTCTATACTGGGATTGCAGGCATGAGCCACCGCACCTGACTACCCAAATATTCTTGTTATGCAATTGTGTTATCTGAAAAATCAAATTTACATTGCCACTTTATGTCTAATTCTTTTCTCATATGTTCTGTTTTCTTATCTTATTGCATTAGCCACAAACTTTAATATGTCAAATACAGTGATGATGATAGTCATCTCATCTCATACTGATGACTTTAATATATCACCATTTAAAACAATTTTATTATTTTTTTGATAAACAGTAAAGATTACATTTTAGTCAAAATATATATGAGCTACTTAAATGATTGCAAAGATGTCATATATCCATTAAGAATAGTTTTAACCACAAATAGCAGTCTAAGGCTGGCATAAACAAATAGGCATTTGACTTTCAATCTTGATCAAGACAGAGTAATAGAGATTAGATTTACTCTCTTGTCTAAAAATTGGGGGAGAGAGACAAATATATGAAACAATCATTTTTAAACATTGGACAACAGGCAGTGCATGGCAATGATCCCTGAGGGAATAAGAACAAGTGAGACGAGCTGTACAATTTTTCCTGACTTACTGCCCACACAAGGAAGAGGAGCCCAAAGGGTCTACAGTCTCCCTGAATTGAGAAAGTGTTGCTGGGCATACTAAGAGGTGAAGGAGATTATAATTCACAGTAAAGGGTACCAGAAATGCCCAGACTTGGTGACTCAGCCTGTAATCCCAGCACTTTGGGAGGCCAAGGCGAGTGGATTGCCTGAACCTGGGCAGTTCGAGACCAGCCCAGGCAACTTGGTGAGACCTCGTCTCTACAAAAAAATCAAAAATTAGCTGGGCGTGGTAGTGCGCACCTGTAGTTCCAGTTACTTTGAAGGCTGAGGAAGGATTGCTGGAGCCCAGCGGACAGACGCTGGGGTAGCCGTGAATGTGCCACTACACTCCAGCCTGGGTGACAGAGTGAGACTCTAACTCAAAAAAAAAGAGTACCAGAAGTGAGAGAGCTGCACATGAAGAGGGCTCTGAAAATTTTCAGAGGATCACCTTTGGGTCTTCAACTGACTACTGTTTAGAACATGCATGTGAGAAAACTGCCTGAGGCTGGGAAAAGAACCATCTGAAAGGAGCAGGTGAAATAACTCACAGAGATCAGTTGGGGGTGGGAATAGTTCATGTTCCCAACAGCCAGAATGGAAAAAAATCTTTTAATGCATTGGGCATCAAGCAGCATACTTGTATTAGTCAGGGTTCTCTAGAGAAGTAGAACCAATAGGAGATAGATGATAGATAGATAGATAGATAGATAGATAGATAGATGATAGATAGAAAAATAGATAGATAGATATAGACAGAGAGACTATGTTATTGTATATGCTATATATGTGTACATATATGCACAGAGAAGGAGATTTATTGCGGCAATTGACTGTGATTATAGAAGCAAAGAAGATAATAAAAGCAGACTTCTTATAGGAAACAATAAAAGTAAGAAGTCAGTGGAGCAATATCTTTAAAGTACAGTCATGCATCACTTAACAATGGGGATGTAACCTAAGAAATGCATCATGGCCAGGCAGAGTGACTCACACCCGTAACCCCAGCACTTTGGGAGGTAGAAGTAAGAGGATTGCCTGAGCCTGTGGGTTTGAAACCAGCCTTGGCAACATGGCAAGATCCCGAGTCTACAATACATCAGAAAATTAGCCAGTCGTGGTGGTATGCACCTGCAGTTCCAGCTACTTGGAAGGCTGAGGTGGAAGGATCACCTGAGCCCAGCAGGTTGAGGCTGCAGTGGCTGTGAGCATGCCACTGCACTCCAGCCTGAGTGACAGAGTGAGACTCTGACTCAAAAAAGAAAAGAGAGGCAACCCCTTCGGGTCCCCTTCTGCTGTGGAAGCTTTTCTGTCTTCTCAATAAATCCTGCTTTCTCAAAGAAAAAAGAAAGAAAAGAAAAAGACAAAAGAAATGGGTCATTAGGCAATTTTATCATTGTGCAAACATAATAGAGTGTACTTACACAACTTTAGGTGGTATAGCCTACTACACACCTAGGCTATATGGTATAGCTTACTGCTCCTAGGCTACAAACCTGTACAGCATATTACTGTACTCAATACTGTAAGAAGTTATAGCACAATGGTATTTGTGTCTCAAAACATATCTAAACATAGAAAAGACACCGTAAAAAATATGATATTATAATCTTATGGGAGCACTGTTGTATATGTGGTTTATCATTGACTGAAGAATCATTATGGGGTACTTGACTAAACTGAAAGAAAAAAACAAAAACAAAAGAAAACTGTAAATCTAGACTATTAAGTCCAGAGAAATAGCTTTCAAACATGAAAGAAAAATGAACACTTTCTCAGACACAGAAAGCAGAAAAACTTTATCACTAGTGGGCATGCATTATAGAAAATGCCTAAGGAAGTCTTTCAGACAAAAGGAAAATGATATCTACACAAAGGAATGAAGTGTATTATAAATGGCAAATATGTGTGGGTGTATAAATATATAGGGATTTAGTTTCCCCACATAACAAAAATGTTGGGGGTTGACAATAGGTGATTTTATTTTTTATTTATTTATTTTGAGTCAGAATCTCACTCTGTCAGAATCTCACTCTGTCGCCCAGGCTGGAATGCAGTGGCACGATGACCTGCTGGGCTCCGGTGACCCTTCCACCTCAACCTTCCAAGTACCAGAACTACAGGCACTCACCACCACACCCAGTTAATTTTTGTATTTATGTGGAGACGACGTCTCACTGAGTTGCCCAGGCTGGTCTTGAACCCTTGGGCTCAGGTAATCCTCTCACCTCCGGCACCCAAAGTGTTGGGATTACAGGCATGACCCACCGTGCCCAGTGACAATAATTGACTTTAATTCAGCTGATCATTTTTCAAGGATTTCAGCCCCTTTTTTGTTATTTATTTACTTATTGCTATATTGATTGAGCGGTAAAGACAGTGTCTCACTGTGTTGCCCAGGCTGGTCTCAAACACCTGGCCTCAAGTAATCCTCCCATCTCAGCCTCCCAAAGCACTGGGATTACAGGCGTGAACCATCATGCCCGGCTGCAGCTCTTTTTAATCTTCACTCTGTCAAACTGAGCTTTTCATCACCATGTTTGTTGCCTCACAGAAGCATTATCTTAAATTTTTTCTATTCATGTACCAGTGAGGTGCATGTATAAATATAATATTTTTATAAATATTACTGAGCAAAGGAGTCTGGAAAATGAGTGGGAAGTTCAAATGCTGTGGGAAGGGAAAAAAGGAGGATGTTATCATGAGATTTGGGGCTAAAGAAAAATCTCATCAACTTAAGCAAATTGTAGTTATTAGTCTGAGAAACTGAGGCTTAGATAAGACTTAGAGAAGGTAAAAAAAAAAAATTATAGACTAAGTTCTGACTTGTCCTCTTGTTGTAGTATTTAACACTGAATATGTTTTTTTCTATTTTCCGTCTGTTAACACACACAACCATTTGCTTTGGAGAATTCCTCTCCTACTTCATATGACCGTGTGGGGCACTTAATTATTGTTACCCCTTTTCTCTGACCACCTCCCCTACAACATTACCAAAGTGGAATGAATATGACTCAGGATTAGCCAATTGTAGTATTCCATTTCCTTGAAAGAAGTCAATCATTCGAGAATAGACGTGTTACCAAAGAAGAACCAATCAGAATCCTTCCCCAGAAGCAAAACATAGGTATTGAGAGAGACTAATTCTCTACTGGACTTGTTAAGCTTGAAAAATGTGAAGTTGGGATTGTTGGAGGCATTTTCTCCAGAGGTCTTGAATAAGAAAAGATGAGGCCAAACCACTGTGAGAAGTAGGGCACAGAGATTGGGAAAGAGGAAATCATTTATTGAGAATTTCTTGAGCCCAAGAGTTCGAGACCAGCCTAGGCAACATAGTGGAACCCTGTCTCTAAAAAAAAAAAGAAAAATATAAGAGAGTTACAGAGTATACTCAATGGTTTGTACCAGCTTAGGAAGAAGAAAAAAGTATGCAAACCACCCAAAAAAGAGACCTATTACTTCTTTTTACCCATAAACCCCAGTGTACCCTTTCAGCATCAGGTACACATCTAGTATTTGGAGACTTATTTTGAGAACGGCACTACTGTAGTCTAGGGTATTGTGGATAGTTATGTTACTAAATTTTCGTTCTTTTTTTTTTTTTTTTTGA
>CAUYQG010254218.1:0-19802 GCA_963574415.1 Tarsius wallacei
CGCGCGCTACTACGCCCGGCAAATTTTTGATTTATTGTAGAGATGAGGTCTTACCAAGTTGCCCAGGTGGGTCTCGAACCCACAGGCTCAGGCAATCCACTCACCTCAGCCTCCCAAGGCGCGGGATTACAGGCTGAGCCATCGAGCCGGACAATCTTACTTTTTAACTGCTCATGACTCATGACGACCCTAGGACTCTGGCTGTTTCCATTTCCCCAAGTTTCCCCAAGTTTCTCTCTTAGGAGAAGTTAATCTGAGGACAGAGAGGGACAACTGTCTGTCAGAGAGGAAACCATGGTTCTCTGTTCCCAGTTGTCACTACTTACAACTTGGGGCTTTGTCTTCGTTGGTGACTGGAGGGGGGATGTCACTTTCCTCAGTTGGGGCGGGTGAGGTCGGTACGGCACGTAGGTCTGCAGCTGAGGGAAGAGTCGAACCTCCAGAGGGGTCCGCACAGGGCTGGTGGGGGGACTGGGCTGCGGGGGCGGCTTGCTCTCAGGAGTCGAGAGTGAAGGCACAGGCGGGTGAGGAAACAAAGGCACCGTTTTTCTCTCTAAGGGGCACGGAAGGAAGCAGCATGGGATGGAACAAACACCCTCTTCCTCAGAGGACAGATGAGGTGATTTGGCACCACGAAGACCCCATCTCCCCAAGGGCATCCCACCCATCTCATTTCCCGCCTCCGCCCCCAACGTCCACCCGTTCCCCCACACCCAGGAATATGGCCAACACACCTGGATTTTTGACTGATTCCACCAGGATTCTGAAGTTCTCTTTATTTGCACTCAGGCCTGCTATGACATCTTCAATCCTCCACAGATCCTTCTGTATCTGCGATTTCTCCTGGAAAAAACAAACTCATGGGTCATTGCCTTCTCAGTGCCTTACAAGAAGTTTTTGCTGCTTTTGTTGTTTTGAGACAGGCTGGAGCACAATGGTGCAATCACAGCTCACTGTAACCTAGAACTACTGGGCCCAGGGGTTCCCCCTGCCTCAGCCTCCCAAGTAACTGGGACTACAGGCACAAGCTACGACACCCAGCTAATTTTTACTGTGGAGACAGGATCTTACTATGCTGTCCGGGTTGGTCTCAAATTCCTGGCCTCAAGTGATCATTCCACCTCAGCCTCCCAAAGAGCTGGGATTACAGGCATAAGCCACCGCGCCCAGCCAAGCAGTTTCTTCTTACAATGTGTCCTGTTATTTCAGACAGAGCCCTTCACCCTGGGGGGCAGCACCCCCTCCGGAAATTCCATTTGGCTTTATTGCTTCACAGCTTCCTAAGGAAGCACAGACATAGAAAATGCCCAAGATTCAGGGAGAAATTTCGGAGTAGCTTTTACCAGTCCAGCTTGCCTATTCCTAATTTTAAAATAGACTGCCTTAAACACTATGTGATTCCACTAAAATACTGCACGAAATATCTGAGTCGTCAATTCCTTTTTTTTTTTTTTTTTTGAGTTGGAGTCTCACTCTGTCGCCCAGACTGGAGTGCAGTGGCCGACCCCGGCCACTGCAGCCTCAACCTGCTGGGCTCCTGCAATCCTTCCGCCTCAGCCTTCCGAGTAGCTGGAACTACAGGCGTGCGCTACCACGCCCGGCTAATTTTTTGATTTTTATTGTAGAGATGAGGTCTTGCCAAGTTGCCCAGGCAGGTCTCGAACCCGCGGGCTCAGGCAATCCACTCACCTCAGCCTCCCAAGGCGCAGGATTACAGGCTGAGCCACCGAGCCCAGCTTGAGTTGTCAATTTCAGAAAGACAGGAAGTAGAATAGTGGTTGCCAAGAGCGGGGGAGGGAGGAATAAGGAGTTTTCAAGTGGGTTTAGAGTCTCAGTTACACACGATAGAAAGTTCTGTGTGCTGAGTGTACAACAATGTGAATGTGCTTAACACTGCTGAACTACACACTTAAAATTGGCTAAAATGGTAAATTTATGCTATGCTCATTTTACCACAATTAAAAAAAATTCACCGTCTTATGCAACCTTGGCAGAAGAGAAGGCAAGGACAGCATCTACGCCATCTCTCATAATACTATAAGAAAAGATTTGGCAGTAGTGGGAAACTGCTGTGGGTGGGGGGATAGTGGGATTTGCAGTAGTGGGAATCTGCGGCGGGGCGGGGGGGGCACACCTCATCAACAAGGGTACCTGCATAATGAACATCTGTATACCTAACCTGGAATTGTACCCTACATCTTTAAGATAAAAAAACTGAAGGAAAAAAAAAAAAAAATCCCTGATCAAATACTTTGCAACAGCCATGAAAACAGACATCTGAAGCCTCCAGTCCCAAAGGGGGTCACACTTACCCTCTCTCCCTCCTCCCACACCAAAGCACATCCTCGGGGCTGACAAGCAAATAAGGGGCTCGAGACTCTGCTCCACACTGAAGCCTGAGCGCCCTGAAAGACAATGTATCACTGACCCTAGAGAGTGTGAGGAGGAGGGGATTATCTCGAGAGCGGAAGTCCCCAAGCTGAGTGTTGGGCACAGGTGAAGGAAGGGTTAACATCAGTCCTCTCGCCCCTGCCTAGTCCCCTGGCCGCCCAGCCTCCTGCCCCCACTGTGCCTTTCTGTCACCCCTACCTGTAAGAGAAGAGCAGAGAGGAACAAAGGCCAGAGGATCCCTAACTTTCTCCAAGGGTGATGAGACACTGTGGACCTTAATGATGAGGTGAGGGAAGCTTTTGGGAGCAGGGGGTGGAGTTCCATTCCTGCCTCCTCACACAACACCGGGCAGGAAGGCTCCTCTGTGAAGTGTGGAACTCCCATCCAGCAAGTAGAACACCGACAAGCAGAGGCTCACACAGCTCCCTGCCACCCAGGTGGCCAAGAAGCTCTTCATAAATAAAGCCACCCCACCTTACTGAAAGGCTATGTATTTTCTCACAGCCAAATCTGGCTGAAGGGAGGTGAGTGCCTAAGCCCGTTACTGAGAATTTGCATATGGGGCTGCAGGCATATCTGCAGTGTTAATGATTTATCTAGGTCTCTAACAACCTGCCCTGCCTAGGATGAGACCAACAAGGCTGGCACAGAGCCTGCCCAAAGCTGGGATTTGTGAGCTTCCAGGTCCCTGTGGCACTTAGAGAAAGCGTGAGTAATGCAGTGGGGTAAGATGCAAATCAAATTTAGGGGGCTGAGTTTTCCAGGAAGTCTGTGACAAAACCTGTTACATTGTACCAATTTGCTTTTTGGAGGAGGAAAAAAGGATTCTGGGCCTGCTATGTGTTAAATCATCATGACATAAGGCATAGTAGAAATACAAATGGCCAAAATCACACGGATAGATGTTTAACCTAGCAATTACATACAAGCAAATTAAAACAAGATGCCATTTAGTAGACTAGCAAAAACTAAAAAGACTGATAACATCAGGTGCTGGCAAGAATGCAGGCAAGTAGGTGTAGTACTTTTTTCACTTGTTGTGGGCAGGAAGGTAATAAGTGTAGCCCTTCAGAGGATGACCTGGCGGTATCCATCACCCTTTAAGATGTGCACTCATGGCTGGGCTCGGGGGCTCAGCCTGTAATCCCAACACTTTGGGAGGCTGAGGAGAGTGGATTGCCTGAGCCCACAGGTTCAAGACCAGCCCAGGCAACTTGGCGAGCCCTCGTCTCTACAATATATCAAAAATTAGCTGGGCATGGTAGTGCACACCTGTAGCTCCGGCTACTTGGAAGGCTGAGGCGGAAGGATTGCTGGAGCCCAGAAGGTCGACACTGAGGTGGCCGTGAGTGTGCGTGCCACTGCACCCCAGCCTGGGTGAAGGAGTGAGACTCCAACTCAAAAAAAAAAAAAAAAAAAAAAAAAGGTCGGGCTCGGTGGCTCAGCCTGTAATCCCAGCACTTTGGGAGGCCAAGACAAGTGAATTGCCTGAGCACGTGGGTTTGAAACCCACCCGGGCAACTTGGCAAGACCTCATCTCTACAATAAATCAAAAATTAGCCGGGCGTGGTAGCATGCACCTATAGTTCCAGTTACTTGGAAGGCTGAGGCGGAAGGATCGTGGGAGCCCAGCAGAGCGAGGCTGTGGTGGCCGAGAGCATGCCACTGCACTCCAGTCTGGGTGACAGAGTGAGACTCCAACTCAAAAAAAAAAAAAAAAAAAAAGATGCACCCACTTCAACCCAACAAGTCTAATCCTGGAAGCCTATATTAAAGAAACGCTTGTAAGCCGGGCTCAGTGGCTCAGCCTGTAATCCTGTGCCTTGGGAGGCTGAGGTGAGTGGATTGCCCGAGTCCGCGGGTTCGAGACCAGCCTGGGCAACTTGGCAAGACCCCATCTCTACAATAAATCAAAAAATTAGCCAGGCGTGGTAGCGCGCGCCTGTAGTTCCAGCTACTTGGAAGGCTGAGGCGGGAGGATCGCCGGAGCCCAGCAGGTCAAGGCTGCGGTGGCCGGGAGCGACCACTGCACTCCAGTCTGGGCGACAGAGTGAGACTCCGACTCAAAAAAAAAAAAAAAAGAAACGCTTGTAAGCAAGCATGAAAAGGCAGATACATGGTTGCTCACTACAGCACCATTTATTAAAACAAGACACTGAAAATAACCTAAATGTCTACCAGAAAAGGAATGGTTAAATAAAGTAGGAAATGCCTAGACTATGAAATAGTATGTGCTGGGCATGGTGGCTCATGCCTATAATCCCAGCACTTTGGGAGGTTGAGGTGAGAGGATTGCCTGAGCCCACAGGTTCGAAACCAGCCTGGGCAACTTGATGAGACCTCATCTCTACGATAAAAAAAGAAAGAAAAAAGAAAAATAGTATGTAACAGTCAGGAAGAACTAGTTTGATTAATTTGGACTGGTGCTGTCCAATACAACTTTCTGAGATGACAGGAACCTTCTCTAATCTGTGCTATCCAACAGAGTAGCCAGTAGCTTACTTGAATGAGTCTAGTGGGACTGAGGAGGGACAATTTTAACTTCAGTTACTTTTAATTCATTTATATTTTGTTGAGCAGCGTAACTTAGGGCTATCTTTCCTGGAAAGATTTCCACAATATGAAGTTAGGACAAAAGAGTGAGCTGCCAAACAATGTGTTAAGTGTGATCTTCTTGAAACAAGCCCTTTACCGACCCTCACACCCAATAAATGATATGATTCTATGCATAGGCATACTTTTGGAAAAGCAAAGAAAATGGTCTGAGGCCGAGCTCAGTGGCTCAGCCTGTAATCCCAGCACTTTGGGAGGCCAAGGAGCATGGACTGCCTGAGTCCGCAGGTTCAAGACCAGACCAGACAACTTGGCAAGACCTCATCTCTACAATAAATCAAAAATTAGCTGGGCGTGGTAGCGCACACCTGTAGTTCCAGCTACTTGGAAGGCTGAGGCGGAAGGATCGCCGGAGCCCAGCAGGTTGACGCTGGGGTGGCTGTGAGTGTGCCACTGCACTCCAGCCTGGGCAACAGAGTGAGATGCCAACTCAAAAAAAAAAAAAAAAAGAAAAAGAAAATGGTCTGCACTTATTACAGACAGGGAGGGTGATGGGACGGGGCAGGACAGGATGGGAAAGGGAAGTTTTGATGCCAGTTTTTTTTGTTTTTCCTTATTGCGGTGGCCTCTTCAAAGACATGAATAACACAAATCACTGAAGAAGATAGGTGTAACTGGATAGGACAGTCTTAGGAGCTCACTTAGAAGTAAGTGCTTTAAGGACACTGTCAACAACATTCCCTGGTATTTTCAAGCCATTATACTAAGTACTGGGCATACAAAAAAAGAATAGTCAAGCGTTACTCAGCTGGATGAAGGGAAATCATGGAGGAAAACAACAGGAGACAGACACGTTCTGGGGAGCCTGCAGGCCAGCCCTTAACCACAGTCTCCCCCATGTGGCCCTAGACCGGGCTCTCTGGGAATGTCTCTGTGAGGGGAGGGACAGCAGGACCTGGGGAGAAGCCTTGGGGCCCACAAACCTAAACCCCCTCCAGAATGTCCTTCCTTTTCTGAGGGGAGGTTAATGTCTGGATAGTTAGCATATTCATGAAATCACTTGAACTCGTTCAACAATGAGAAAGCCCAGCACTAAAAGTGCCCAGCATGGGGGCTCATGTACAAGAAGCCTCAGTTAATACCTGAATTAAAATTAAATGAATTTATGTCAGGGCTCTGAAAGGGGAGGTATAGCTCTTAAGTCAGGTTGGAAAGCAGGTTATTTTCCATTTAAAAATTTTGAGGGCTGCGCATGGTGGCTCATGCCTGTAAATCCCAGCACCTTGGGAGGTCGAGGCGGGAGTATTGCTTGAGGAAAATAACTTGAGGGTGAGGTAAAACCTGGTTGGGCACCATAATTGGGGAACACTGGACAGTTGGGGGACCCAACCTGGAAGAAAAGAAATCACACTGGGCCTTTCATTGCCTCATCTTCAGGGGACAGTGGCGTCTATCAATGGGGTGGCCTGATTTTGACGGGCAAGGAGGCAGAGCTCTGAAGGCTCCTTTCCTGAGTAGGGTAGGGGCTACAGAGATGGGTATCGCCCAGCCTGGCCTCCAATGCAAATGACTGCCTGGAGACCAGGGTGCCTCAATGGACTGAATTCACACTGCCTCCTCAGGTAGAGGTGTGATAACATCTATCTTCAGGAATCAGAGGAGGGAAGAGGCGGGGCTTCCTGTTGCTGTCTAAGGGAAGGACTAGGAGCCTAAGATGTGGCCAAGAACCACAGAACACAGATCACTCTGTGATCACCCCACATGATCAGAAGTAAAGCCCTTCCAAAAGTACCCAAGGCTTGTTTTTGAGAGCAGAGAGGCAGGGAGAGCTGGGATAAGGCTTCTCATCATAGTCTGGCTGGGGGATGGGATCCCCAGGGAGAGTCTGGGGTGGGTCCTTGGGTCCTTACAGGGGTGGATGGAGAGTCCAGGGCCGGGGAAGAGACAGCCCCTGGGTGGTGCTCACAGCCCCCACAGGGGAAGGCTTCCACGGAAAACTGAGCTAGGGGTGGGCGCAGTGGCTCACACCTATAATCCTAGCACTTTGGGAGGCCCAGGTGAAAGGATTGCCTGAGCTTACGGTTCGAGACCAGCCCGGGCAACTTGGCAAGATCTCATCTCTACAGTAAATTTAAAAAAAAATTAGCTGGGCATGGTGGCATGTGCCTGTAGTTCCAGCTACTTGGAAGACTGAGGTGGAAGGATCACCTGAGCCCAGCAGTCAAGGCTGCGGTGACCGTGAGCATGCCATTGCACTCCAGCCTGGGCAACAGAGTGAGAACCCAACTCAATAAAAAAGAAAGAAAGAAAAACCGAGCTCAGAAGCAATGGACAGGTCCAGGTCACCTGGAAGAAAAAGGCTCTTCTGTGCTGCTCCTGAAGGGTCTGCTTCAGCTGTTCCACATCACTCTCCAACTTCAGGTATTCGTTCCAAGCGTTTTCCATCTCCTGTTGGCCAAGGAAGTGCTTCCAATTCTTAGTTATCCCCTGCCCCCAGGAGGTCTCCCGAGCACCTGTGCTGCTGACCCAACTGGAGGAATTGGGAAATGAACCCAGCGGGCCTCAGGCAGGCCTGGCAGGAGAGAGACAGGAGCAGGAGGGAGTGGGGCATCCTCTCATTCATGCTCTGACCCTGGCCACCTGCACTGTCCCCTCTTCCACCCTTGGGATGCTTTGATTCCCAGTGCTGGAGAAAGAGCCTGCACTGCATCAGACTGACAACGAAAAAATGGAAATTCTGACGTCTTAGAATGAACTGCACACAGATCAGGGGAACAGCCTTGCCGGCTGCTCTGTGGAATCCGTTCCACTGAATGTCACTGCCTGGAGTCGCTGATGAGAAAGCAACCTGAGGCACAGGTGCAGACAGACAGGCCATCCCTACACAAGGCCAGCCACTGTCAGGAGGCGGCCTGGAGAAGTTCTACTGCTCCAAGACTCTCGCCCCGGTCACCAACTCAACTACAGTGCAGGAGTTGAGAAGAGCAGCCCCTTGCCCAGCCCGTCTTGAGGGGACGCGCGTGCCACCCTGCACGCACAGTGGACTCTCTGGAGAGCTCGGCTCGGATGTGGACGAGGTCCTCCTGCAGCAGCCTCTGCTGGCAGGCGATCTTCTCCAGGTGCTGGGGCTGGTCTCGGTACTGCTCCATCTGTCTGTGCAACACCTCCAGCACAGACTCCAGCTGGTCCTGCACGGGAAGGTCAAATAGCAACCTGATAGAAGGACTGTCCCCAGAGGCCTCTCCATCCCATGCCATGAGCCAAACAAAGAGCCTGCCCAGTGGGTGGGCTGGGGCAAGCCTCTAACAGCTGCCTCAGTTTCCTCATCTATAAAGTGGGCATAAAACCACCTAACTCCTTATGGGATAAACTGTGAGGATCAATCAAAGAGTAGACAGAAAACTCTCTAAGCTTTAGGGGAAAAGGGTGTGTGATAAACAATAAACCTTCAGCATTATATAGAAAGCATTATTAAAATGCAAAAAGAAAATAATTCATTTTAAGAGTAGAAAAGACCAGCCGGGAATGGTGGCTCACGCCTGTAATCCCAGCACTTTGGGAGGCAGAGGAGCAAAGATCGCCTGAGCCCAGGGGTTTGAGACAAGCCTGGGTAACTTGGCAAGATCTCATCTCTGCAATAAATTAAAAAATCAGGGCATGGTGGCACATGCCTATGGTTCTAGCTACTTGGAAAACTGAGATGGATGGATCACCTGAGCCCAGGAGATCAAGACTGCGGTGGCTGTGAGCATGCCACTGCACTCCAGCCTGGGCCACAGAGTAAGACTCTAACTCAGAAAAAAAAAAAGAGTAGAAAAAACCAAACATTGGTGGTCCCTGCTCCATTCCTTCCCTTCTATCCAGACGCTGCCCCGCAGTCCAGCTTCTAGAAGGAAAGCAGCTTTAGGAAATGAGGGCCTCTGCCCTGAAAAGCCTGCAGTCAGGGAGCCCCACTCCCCTGGGGCTCAGGGCCTGGGGTCATCACACACAGACCAGTAGAGCCCCTCTCCCAGGCTTGCCTCCCAGAGCCTCCAGGGAGAGGTGGGCCAGTGCAGAATGGTGGGGGATGGGGGGGGGTCTTGGAACATGCAGACTAGGGTCTCCTGATAAGATAGAAGTCTCTGAGCAACCCCTTCGGGTCCCCTCCCACTGTGGGAGCTTTTCTGTCCTCTCAATAAGTACTGCTTTCTGAAAAAAAAAGATAGAAGCCAGGCTCGGTGGCTCAGCCTGTAATCCCACGCCTTGGGAGGCTGAGGTGAGTGGACTGCCTGAGCCCGCGGGTTCGAGAACCTCCTGGGCAACTTGGTGAGACCTCATCTCTACAATAAGTCAAAAAATGAGCCGGCTGTGGTAGCGTGCGCCTGTAGTTCCAGCTACTTGGAAGGCTGAGGCAGAAGGATCGCTGGAGCCGAGCAGGTTGAGGCTACGGTGGCTGGGAGCAGCCACAGCACTCCAGTCTGGGTGACAGAATGAGACTCCAACTCCAAAAAAAATAAAATATTTAAAAAAAGATAGAAGACCCTAAGGATCACTACTTAAATATGAAGACATTTGTTCTGGACAAACTAAACCTGTTGTTTGATAGTAACATGAGAGTCCAGCCTATGACTCAGGAAAGACAGGAAAAAACGCCCCTCTACCCATCCCAAGGTACTTTGTTCTCCTTGAGGGCTCGAATCTTGTCTTCCAAGTCCTGGAGGATTCTGTCTTGTTCGCAGAAGATGCTCAGTTTGACCTATGAGCAAGCACAGGTTGGACAGGGTCTGGCAGATGGTGGACACACAGTATAGCCTTGGGACTGGGATCTAAAAGCCTCTGGCTGCAGAACCATCCAAGCCCTGCCTGAAGCCAGGTCTGGGTCAGGGGGCAGCTGAGGGTCAGTGTGCCACTCTGCTCACTCACATCAATGTCACTCTCGGCAATCTTCATGGGCTTCAGACTTCGATCCTTGAGAAGGTCCCGGCCTGTCATCTGGGAGGTGTACAATTTAAAGGAGATTTAACCACGATGTTTGAGAAAAGAACTCAGGAAGGAACATGAGTCCTACAATGGATGGGTGTGTAAGTCCTCAGCAGTGGCAGGTAAGGTCATGGCACGACAAGGGCAAAAACTCAGGCAAAACCTGCTGTATTTCTATGCCTAGTTCAATTTAGGAGAAAGCCAAAACCTTCTCATGATCCTAGCAACACTTGTAAATTTCTCAAATTAAAGAAAATGCAGACGCTTAAGTTATGGGATCACCAATCTTAGAAGGCCCCAAATGTCTTATGTTGGCCCTAAATGGGTGTGATAAAGCAGAATGAATCGTGGAGATTTGTCACTGATAAGACAGAGGGTTGCTGCTGAACCTGGGGATAAACACGTCACAGAAGTCCATCACCCCCTGCTCAGGGGAACAGGCAAATCCCCCGAGCATTGTCAAGCCCTAGATGAAGAAGTCTCTGTGTGTCCTCTTACCTTCCTCACCCTACACTATTTGGGAAGAAGACCTGGCCAAGGGAAGCATGGGTAGTTCCCAGCTGGGGTTTTTCATTGGTCCCTGAATAACTGAGGCTAGAAAGAAAGAAAGAAAACCACAAAGGAATGGACAAAAGTCACCTGAACTTCTGGACCGATGGGATTTTACAACGTTTACCGTCCCTCGTTGGACTCTAGGTGGGCAACATGCTGCCCACCTCTCCCAGACTCCTAAGGAGCTAAATCCAACTCATTCTGTTTTCATGCCCCCAGTCTCCTTCTTACCAAAATCTATGCAGGGGCAGAGGGGGTGACTTTTTCACAGATGCCCCCGCACGGCGAAGACAAGGTCAAGGATAGCCAGGTCTAACGTGTCGCATTAGGGGAGGCCATCTCACTGAGCTCTGACTGGGGAAATGGAGTGGGGCTAACCACAGCAGAAGGAGGTGGTGTGTGTGCAGATCCTAGTGTGGACAGACGCACAGCTTCTGGAGAGATGGCTTTCGATTTATCCCCGCTCCATCCTGAAGGTCCAATAAGTTTGTCAGTGTGCAACAGGACGTAGAAATGTATTAGCGACCACTACCCTTGGTGCTCAAGCCCTTCATGGACCAACCATCTTACGCTCCCTCTCCCTGGGAATCATGATCAGTAAATCCAAAGGTTAAGGTCAAGGGAGAGTGACCTTTCCCCACCTGGGGTGAGGACTGATTGGGCTGCAAACCTGCCCCCACCCAGCCCTTTAGTTGCACAGAAAAGGGCGGGACCACCGTCTTATTCATCTTGGTAAAGTCAGCCCTGAACATAAGGGCAGGCACAAGCTCAGCAAATGCTTATTGAATGGCAGGGAGGTCAAAGGGAAGCACGTGCAGGTCACATCCTGGAAAAGTGGAACTCCAGTCAAATTCTGCTCTTCGAACTGACAGGGCACGTATACATACACGTATACACACAGTCGTAGACACACGGGCTACTGCAACAGTCCACAGACAGACAGACTGATCTGTCTCCCAAGATGCGGAGTAGGAGGAAGGAAGGGAGGGAGGGAGGGTGTGGATCTCATCCCGGTGAACCACAAACAGCTGAACTTCCCAGGCAGGGCTCCAGGGAACTCGGGAGAAAAAGCAAGAGTGAGCAGTCACGCCCTCACTCTGTGTCACAGTCCTTTCAAAACAAGGAGCTTGTCTGGTCTCCAGAGGGGCTGACCCTGGGCTCATTTCCTGGGTAGAAATCATTTTCAATGGAGACCCACTTTGGGGATTCCCCCCGAGTAAAACTCTTCCCCTGATTTCACTGAAGCTTTTTACAGAGGACATCTTTTTGATACTTCAATAACACGGCAGAAAATCGAATTGAGCGATGCCTCATTTACCTGACACCATCAGGAAGGGAATGAGATATTCTACACAAAAAGGGCATTTTGAGAAAGCTGAATCCTCTAAATTATACTTTTTGATGGAAAGTTTTCTCAAAGTCTGCCCTTTGCTGCCCTCATAGAATTCTGAATATACATTCCACCTTCTTTCTTCTCTCTTAATACTCCCTCTTTTCTAAGAAGTAAATTTCTCTTTTTAAAGTGCTGCTTACAAGGTGTGAGTCAGGAATTCAAAGGACTGAAAGCTCAACAGAGACGAGGCACTTCCGTCTCTTCCCTCCTTGAACTGGTTTGATGCCCTTTCGGGGTGTTCCTTCCACGTGCTGCGGCTGCCGCTAGGTACTCAGCACATCAGATTACGATGTTCTGTTTGCTCATCTGTCTCTCCTCACCAGACAGTAACCTAATTAGGGGTAGCTGTGAAGAATGATGTATTGTCTCTGTAACCTCAAAGTCCAGCCAGGGTCTGCCACATTAGGGATATTTGGGCAATGTTTGCATAGTGAGTTCATGAATGTATCAAAATAAAATGAGTTGGATCTGCTTCCTATGGACTGAAGGCCTCAGGCTTGAGGAGGGCCCAGGCTTCATGACAGCTGTTTACACAAACTCAGAATTTAGCTCTGTTCCAGAAAGCTGAGCCTACCAAGAAATATTATATCCACAAGGAGTATATTACATCTAACGTCTCTTCTAAAAGTGTGCTTTCTCCAAAGGTGCGGCACAAAATTGAAAAATAAATAAAAGCGTGCTTTGTGATAGTAAAGTTTAAATCTATTTAAAACATCAACTATGGGTCCCCTCTCCCAGCACCTGTCACCGGAAAGAGTAAAAGGCTGTGGGCACTCATCCACTGAAAGAGGCTCTCCATCGGAAGGGAACCAAAGCTCACCCAGGTATCCTCCCTCCCCTCCCCAACATCCCGACACACTTTATTGGGGCTCAGGATGGCGGGACACAGTGCCTGCTTCCCAACCCGCCGCCTCCCTTGGAATGCTACGAGAGCCGCCACGCCTCAGTCACTACTTCTGCATAAGTCAAAGGGGGTACAGGGAACATGAGTGGGGGGCGGCGTTTTGTTCTAGTTCAGCTCCATCCAAATATCAGCTCCCTGCCCACCTTCAACTTGGGGCCACGGTGGAATCTGAGGACACCCTGGAGACCTGCTGATCCCTCCCAGGAAACTCATGCTCAACTCCGTCTAGGCGAGCCCTCACCATGGAGGCAGACAAGCAGAATGGAAACATGACACAAGCTGGTGGCAAGCCAGGCAAGCCCCCCTACCCTCCGACAGCACAAGAGATGGAGTCACAGAACACCACAGATGAGAGGCTCAGCCTGGTGCATCGGCCAAAATGCTGAAGAGCGCTTCAGTTGAAAGAAAATAAACCAAAATGACTTGCAGGAAGCCCGGGGTGGTCGGGAGAGCGACTGGGTAAGCGAGAGATGGAGTCGGCACCGAGCCAGAAGCAATGGAATGGCCCCGGAGACACGGATCAGATCATCTTACGCTTCTCCTGGGCCGACAGCCCCGTGCTGACTTCTTCAGCACTTTGTAAAGCACGTTGATCAAAGGTTCATTATTTTTAATCTGTTCCAAACAAAAAAGGCAAATACAACAAAACGTAACAGGTGAGACATCAAACGACACTTGAAGCAGCCAGAATTTGGGGAACTGGAAGAGGGAAAACTCTACGGAAGATGTGCGCTGTGCAGTTAGAAGGACCAGGCCTGAATCTCAGTGACGCTGCTTCCCAGCCAGGGGACCATCCCAGACTTCAGTTCTCTTCTCTGTAAAATGGGGGCTACTATGCTCTGTCTGAAGGGATCTTTGCACAGTCTGGCTTATGTGAGTGCCGATTTCAGTGCTCATTTCCTTCCTGGGTCTGCTGCAGAAGGCAACGGGGTACATCAGAGGAGGGAGAGTGCCTCCTCCTCCGACCTCCCCATCACACTGTGTAAGACACCAGTTTACAGACGTGCCATACATTCGTCTCACTCCACCCAGCACTCTCTACCTTAAGTTCCTTGGACCCTTGCTGCCACATCTGTGAGGCATCTAAATGACTATGACTTACTGATGGTCCCAAATGCTTACAGCTCCTTTTAGGAAACATTGTCCTCAACACCCAGCACAGTGGCTCTCAGCCCTCACTGGACACTGGAATCACCAGGAGAGCTTCAAAACACACTGCTGCCTGAGTTCCAGCCATAAGAGAGTGTGATGCAATTGGCTGGGGTCTGGGCATCCAATTCTCAAACACCCTCCTGGGTGATTCTAATGTGCTGCCAGGACGAAGAGCCACTGCTCTGAAACAGGGGTTCTCAAACTTCAGCATGCACTGGGATCACCTGGAAGGCAAATACACAGGTTTGCTGGGCCCCACACCCAGAGGTTCTCAGGGAGCAGGTCTAGGGCGGGATACAAGATTTTGCGTTTTAGCAAAGTCCCAGATATTGCTGATGCTTCTGGTCTGGGGAGTGGTCTTTGAGAACCACAACTTGGAAACAAAGTTACTCAACACTGGCTGCACATTAGAAACACGTAGGGAGGTTTTTAAAAAATTATTGCTATTCAAGAGCAATACCTGAATATTACTAATTAAATCACAGTCTCTAAGAGGTAAGAGGTAGGACCCAAGTGTCTATGGTCACTTTTAAAGCACCCCAGTAGTTCTTGTTCATGGCCAGGGTTCTCCATTCTATAACAATAGACCTCAAACTTCAGTGTGCGCGAGTTACCTGGGAGCTTAAGAAAAAAATGCAGAGTTCTGGGCACCAGAGGTTCAAATTCAACAGAACCCTCTAGATCTGCATTTTTTAATCAAGCTCCGAGGTGATTCTGAAGTAGGTAGAGTCCTCAATCACAACTTAAGAAACTCTACCCCAGAAACTGACTTTGAACACAAATCCTGAACAGAGAAGCCCTGATCTCAGGCTCAAACAGAAGAAGTCCAGAGTCCAACAGACCAACAGGTACTGATGGCATGTCCCTCACCAGAGACGAGAGCCTCGCTGGGGTTGACGGTCAACCTTCTCTACCTGCAGAGACATCACCTGAGTGGCAGCAGGCACCCGCCTCTACCTCACCTTCCCAGCTGTGTTTCTGCCTCAAAAAAACAATCCAGGCTGTCAATAATACCCAGTTAAGGTATGGGGTTCTGAAGAACAGAGCTTCAATGCCAGAAATACAGTTCAATGAATACAGCTTTAAGGCGGGCAAAGCATGTAATTTACAGAAGAAAGAAGGCCGGTGCCAAGTCCATCACTGGGTTCAAATCCCAGCCGTGTAACTTTGCAGAAGTTACTTAACTTCTCTGATACTTGGGTTCCTGGTTATAAGATGGAGATAATTGTTTCTATTGCTCAAGGTTGCTGAGTGGATTAGATGAGAGATAAATGAACATCAAGCACCCAAACACTGCCAGGGAGGAACAGATGCTTCATCCATGTAGAGTCCTTTTTACCCTGGCATTACTGAGTAGAATGCCAGGGAAGTAAACATTTCCCAAAAAAAAAAAAAAAACACGTTAATAGAAGCGTCTTGGAAGAGTAGAGTGTGCCTTCGTGTGATCACGTGACATCTCAGCAGGGATGCTCACTTCAGGGAGGAAAAGCTCCACCACGTGTGGGGACACAAACACCAACCAATTCTGGAAGCTGAGCAGCTAATCAGAGGAGATGTATTCTGGATCTTTAAGCCCTTGGCCTCTGTAACAGGGACACAGAGGACCCTAAGTCGACATGGCAGGGGGATGGGGAAGATCAGCAGATCAGATGCCAGGCAGGAAGACTCCTCCCCAGAGAGACTTATCTCCTTACCCTCCTCCCCCAAGGACCCAAGGGGCACCTCTCACAAGCAGCTGGTCCCAGAAGAGCTGTGCATTTCTCGATTTGCATGCCCAGGTGGACTCATTTAGTTGCGACCACAGAGACCCTTGTCTCAGGGACATTTTGTCCAGAATGTCATAGAATCTAAGGACCAATAGGCCTTGGAGATTTCCTGATCCAACCACTCACCCCACTCAGTCTCATCTAGGCTTGGTTGTGCCCCAGCAACAGGAAGTTCACCACCATCTGAGCTGGCCCTTTTAGAAAAAGTCTTTCTTTCTTTTTTGGGGGGGGCGGGCAGTCAGAGTCTCATTCTGTTGCCCAGGCTGGAGTGCAGTGGCACACTCACAGCTACTGCAGCCTCAGCCTGCTGGGCTCAGGCGATCCTTCTGCCTCAGCCTTCGAAGTAGCTGGGACATGCTGCCATGCGTCACCATGCCCAGATATATATATATTTTTTTAAGTTGGAGTCTCACTCCTTCGCCCAGGCTGGAGTGCAGTGGCACACTCCCGGCCACTGCAGCCTCGACCTGCTGGGTTCCAGTGATCCTGCCTCAGCCTTCCAAGTAGCCAGAACTACAGGTGCACACTACCACACCTGGCTAATTTTTTTTTATTTATTGTAGAGTCGAGGGCTTGCCAAGTTGCCCGGGTGGGTCTCGAACCCACGGGCTTAGGCAATCCACTCACCTCGGCCTGCCAAAGTGCTGGGATTACAGGCTGAGCCACTGAGCCTGGCCTTTTTTTTTTTTTTTTTTCTTTTACTTGTAGAGATGAGTTCTTGCCAAGTTGCCCAGGCTGGTCTCAGGCAATCCTCTCGCCTCCTAAATTGTTGGGATTACAGGCATGAGCCACCATGCCTGGCCAAAAAAAATGTCTTTCTTCTACTAAACTGAAACCTGTCTATTTATAACTACCATCCACTTTTCTTTTTTTTCTTCTTTTTCTTTTTTCAGAGTGGGGGTCTCACTCTGTTGTCCAGGCTAGAGTGCAGTGGTGTGATCATGGATCATAGCTCACTGTAGCCTCAAACTCTTGGGCTCAAGCAGTCTTCCCACCTCAGCCTCCTGAGTAGCTAAGACTACAGGTACATGCTACTATGCCAGGTAATTAATTAATTAATTAATTAATTAATTTTGTAGAGACAGGGTCTTGCTATGTTGTCCGGGCTGGTCTTGAACTCCTGGTCTCAAGCAATTTTCCCACCTTGGCTTCCCAAAGCACTGGGATTACAGGCATGAACCACCGTGTCCAGCTACTTGTCTTAATTCCTCCTTAGGGCCACAGAAAACACACAGTGACACACCAGAACTTTATAGACTGTCTCTATGCCTCTCCCAAATTGCCCCTAACTCCTTTGACCGTTCTGCATTGTAGCTGCTGTGTTTCTTTTCTCTGCCCAGCCTGCTTTCCCATTAGGGAACTTCTCCCTCACCCCATGGGATGCTGGCTAGGGAATGAACTTGGGCCTGCAGGTGGCCGCCTTCCCTGCCCACATGGAGGCAGCCCTTGTTCTGCAGAAAAGGAGGCAGCTGGCACACCAAAGAAAGTAGAACAGTGACAATGTGGCCTGAGCCTCTGGAACATAGCCCCTGGCCATGTGAATTAGAATATCCCCTTTTTGACTTAGGAGGTTGGGTTTCAGATACTTGTGGACAAAAGCATCCTGCCTAAGAGCCCCAGCCACGGTTCTGCAGGTCCTCAAATCCAGCCCTCTCTCCCGATTCCAGCCGTTCCCTCACCTGGATCTGGAAGTGGGACCCTCCCATCTTGGAACTTATACCCCAGTTGGATCTGAGCAGGGCAGAGCAGGCCTACTGCCTCCTGATCTGAGTTCTGGCCCTCTGAGGGAGGCCAAGGGGGTCTGGCAGCCATGCCAGACTGCTCACACATGCTCAGCACAAAGCCTGGCATGTTTCTCACACGTGCTGTTGGAGAGCCTAACCCCTCCCAAGCTGCCGATGCCGGTCATCCGGGGACCTAGTTCTCTAAGAGGGCCTTAGCAACTGAAGTAGCAATTACAAGACCAGGGAGATTTTGGTATCAAAACAGCTGTTTTTCCATGACACAGAATGACAACTTCCAGAAAGTCCATCACTGGAAAACATTCTGATCACGTATAGCTCCTACCTAGTAAAACACCCCAAGGAGGGCAACCTGCCTCTCTCTAATCCATCAAATACAATGGCACTATGACCCAAGCTCAGCTCCGAAAAATCTCAGTGTCTTTGAGTCCACAGTAGGAGAAGAAGCGTTTTGTTTTGTTTTGAGTTGAAGTCTCATTCTGTCGCCCAGGCTAGAGTGCACTGTGGCATGCTCACGGTCACCGCAGCCTCAACCTGCTGGGCTCAAGCGATCCTTCCACCTCAGTCTTCCAAGTAGCTGGAACTACAGACATGAGCCACCATGCCTGGCTAATTTTTTGATTTATTGTAGAGATGAAGTCTCACCAAGTTGCCCAGGCTTGTCTCAAACCCCTGGACTCAAGCAATCCTCTCGCCTTGGCCTCCCAAAGTGCTGGGGTTACAGACTTGGGCCACCACACCCGGCCGAAGAAGCGTTTTAAGAGAGGCCATGTGGCAAGGTGACAAAGAGCACAGGCTTTTGAGTTAGGGCCACAGTCACATACTCCCTCCTCCCCTCCCCCATAACTGCTGATGTGACCTTGGAAAAGTTGTTGACCTTTCTGAGCTATGGTTGGTTAAAGATGACACCACCACCTCCCTTTCAGGGCTCCCACAGGGGTTAAATAATTTAACAGAAGTAAAACCCAGTCGCAGGTACACTTTATACCCTTGGCTGTTTTAAGCTCCTGTTGGAGTCAGGATACACAGGGACTCCCAGCTTTGCCCACCATCCTGTGGCTCAGTTTCCCCTTCCCTAATCCCTCGGAGTTCAGATTCTATGACCCGGAATTAAGACAAACCTAGGGCGGAGCTTCACTCCAGGAGCAACTTCGAGTTTCCACTTATCACATACATGCAGGAAAGGGAAGACAGAGTTCTTATGACTCTTTGCTGTGTTGCTAAGTTCCCTCTGCCCCAAACACTCTGACACTCCTGTTTCATGATACACTAAGCCTTTCCCACAGGCCCAGGGACACTGTGGACACTCTAGGGTGTGAGGTCCCGGGGTGGTGGGGGGATAGTGAGAAGAACCAGCCAGGCAGCTGCTGACTGGCTGCCAGGGAGGGAGGCCAAGGAACGGGGACATGGTGCAGGACAGGTAGAGGCTGGGAGCTGGTGGACTTCTCCCAGGCGTATGGCGGGAAGGACCCTGCCTGTCCCAGCAGGCTGTGGGAGGACGAGCTGAGCCCACACACCCATGTTCGAGCACTTTGAATACTAAGGAATGACTACTCTACTTACAGCACCCACTTAAGCTCTGCGCGCCCTGACTGTCACGGAAGCTAGAAAACCTCCTGGCCTTGAGAGGACACTCCTTGTTCTCATGTCCTAAAGCCAGGTCTGACTTCTTGTTCGTGGCATCTTCTTCCCTAAAGCCTAGGATATTACCAGGAGCCTGCACAGCCCTCCTTTGCCTTCCCTGTGCTGTGCTGGCCTCATCACTTACCCTGGCTCTCCTTGGTTCCCACTGCTCCAAGGCTCCACCTGCATGCCACCTCCTTCCAGAAGCCTTCCTGGTATTATAGCCCTCAGACTCTCTCAGCTCTGAGAACTGATCTTTGTACAGTCAACATACAGATGTCTGTTATTTGAGGATATTTTCTTTCCCCAACCAAGACAAGTTGGAATTTTCTCAAGACCAGACAGTATCAATTTTTCTCCTGCCCCTTTCCATGGCTTCTGCAGAGTTGGGTACACAGCAAGTGCTCAACAAACCCAGAGGTGCATTGGTTGATTTCTAATCAAAGGTCCTGGTCTCACCTGCTTTCTGATTTCTCATCAAAGGCCCTTCCCCATCTGTTGCCTTAGGACCTAATGTTCATAGCCTACAAGGTCCTACAAGGTTGGTTGAGGAAAACCCTGTATTAAAAATATCTCGCCGGGCTTGGTGGCTCAGCCTGTAATCCAGCGCTTTGGGAGGCTGAGGCGAGTGGATTGCCTGAGCCCACGGGTTCGAGACCCGCCTGGGCAACTTGGCAAGACCTCATCTCTACAATAAATCAAAAAATTAGCCGGGCGTGGTAGCGCGTGCCTGCGGTTCCAGCTACCTGGAAGGCTGAAGCGGAAGG